>JAPDSC010134167.1:259337-351665 GCA_026290005.1 Latrodectus geometricus
CATGGACAGCCTTACTCTTGCAATAAATTAAGCATAATATTCCGTGTTTCAAAAACACGTGTGAAGCACACTTTTTTTTAAAAAAAATTAGTTTTATGGACAGCTTTACTCTTGCAATAAATTAAGCATAACATCCCGTGTTTCAGGAACACGTGGAGAGCACACTTTTTTAAAAAAAATTGATTTCATAGACAGCCTTTCTCTTGCAATAAATTAAGCATAACATCCCGTGTTTCAGGAACACGTGGCGAGTACACTTTTTTAAATAAAAAATAAAAAATTGGTTGCATGGACGGCCTTACTCTTGCAATAAATTAAACATAACTTTCCTGTTCCAGGAACACGTGTGAAGCACACATTTTTTTAAAAAAAATTAGTTTCACGGTCAGCCTTACTCTTGCAATAAATTAAGCATAACATTCCGTGTTTCAGAAACCCGTGGGGAGCACACTTTTTTTAAATAAAAAATAAAAATTTGGTTTCATGGACAGCCTTATTCTTGCAATAAATTAAACATAATATCGCATATTTCAGGAACGCATGGGGAGCACACTTCTTTTTTTTAAAAAAAGAAAAAAAATTAGTTTCAATGGACAGCCTTACTCTTGCAATAAATTAAGCATAACATTCCGTGTTTCAGGAACACGTGGAGAGCACACTGAGAGTGAAGGTGGTGTATACGATATCTCCAACAAGCGCCGCATGGGACTCACAGAGTACCAGGCCGTCAAAGAAATGCAAGATGGAATCTTGGAAATGATCAAGATGGAGAAGGAAGCCAAGTAAAGAACGATTGCTTAGACACAGCTACGGTTGTCTCTGAAGGTGATGGTGTGATAAGAAATTATCGTATCTGTCAGCAGAGACACTCGTGTTTGGATACATCTGTTTCCTAAATCACTTCTACTTCATAATTTTTTTTTGTATTGTATTTTTGTACGACAGATGCTTGTCAGTCAATCAGCGAGCGTTGATAAAAATAGAATAAGTTCTATGGAGAGTCACAAAAATAATGCAATACAAAAACTCTTTCACTGAATATCTCTGGACACCAAAAGATTAAGACGTGTGCACAAAAATATAATCTTGTAGATCATTTACATTTCCTCTTTTAAACGATCACAATTAAAAATAAATCTTATTCTCTCAATCATATTGTTGGTATCTTTTATGTTTTGTTAAATGCAACAATTAAATTTTTAAGTAAATTGAGTGATATATGTTACAATCCGAAAAAAAAAAATGCTGGATGCAAAAATCTAAAACATCCTCTCATTGAATTCCAAACTTTTTAAAAGCTTTTGCAAAATTCTTTTCATTCCTATCCATTTTAACTGCTTTCAACAATTAAAAAGAACTATTAATATAGTTTCATTCGAGAGTAAATATGCGCTAGTTTTTTTAAACTATTTTCCAATATATTTGCACAATTTTTTTGCGCAATACTCATTTCTGTTTTGGTCCATAATTAAACGAAACTAATTTTAATGAAGCCTTGAACTTCTCTCGATTTTCACTTTTTGCACAAGAAGGTTAATCAACTCAACAACGACTTATGACCTAAACTTAGTTCTGAAGCATTACAAACATTCATGTTCCAGCTAGAAGTCAAAATACAATATAAAAGATTAAACATTCAATATGGCCTTTTAGATATAGAAAAACCATTACAGGAAAGAGTAATATTAAAAGACGACATCATGGCTTTTTGCAGCAATTAACCCATAGTAAAGTGATAATGCTCATAAAGATTAATCGATATATTATTCACATCGAAATAAAAATGTGTCAGAACATTTTGCTTTAGTAACAACCCATGTAATTTTCAGGGGAGCTCTTTTTTTAATTAAGATTAAAGTGCTAGTGTTTAATTTCCTTATTTTCCCTTTAACAATTTCACTTAATTCGTGAAACTATTTCACAAATTCAAGTAATTTTATCTTAAGAGAGACATTAGACTTTAGCTATTTAATAAGCAAAGGAAGGCTCTATCGATGTTTCACAATGAAAGACTAACTAGTTACAGTTATGTCTTATCTAGTTGCAGTTAAAAGAATGGTGGCTGATGTGTATCGAATTTTCCCAGTGAACTAATTCAAATTCATGACATTTGATTACTTTATGTTAGTAAACACAAAGATGAAAATCCATTAAAACGTTAGAAAATTAAAAAATATCATTGAAGACACTACTTAATAAAAGTTGTTGGTCAGGGTGTCATTTTTTTTTTTTTTTTTTTTTTTTTTTTTGTTGTCAGAATGCAGTGAGTTCGAATATTCTGACTTAACGAAAAATTCACCCTTTTCACTAAAGGTGGATGATGTCCGTTAATTAGACCTTGATAATACTGGCCTTCAAGTGAAATGCTACTTCTAGGGTTGCTAGTGCACAATAGGAAGTTTTCTGCTAAATCTCTCATTTAAATTACGAAAACTCCACCCAAAATAACTGGTAAAACCAATTTAACAAACTTCAATAACTGGTAAAGCCAATTTTGGCTAAATACAGATAAGTATGCTGGTACTCACTGAACAGTTGTATCAATAGCATTCGTCATAAATATTTTAATTAATAAAATATTTGTTTTCCTGTTGACAGTTACTTACATAACCGACAGATGGGACGAAATTTAATCAATGCGAATTTACTAGTATTATTAGTACAAATACAATAAATCATAATTTAAAAGTTTATCGTAATCGTAGAAATAAGTTTTACGTACGTTTAATTTGTACACCATTAGAGAAGTACACTGAAACGATTTTCATAATAGTACTAAATAACTGTGTTCAGAATATCCCTCTTAAATTAAGCATAGCAGTTCATATTATTTATCATATGAAGATTTTCTGTAATTGTGGAATACGATGCGTAATGAGTTGAATTAATTTTTAATAAATGGTGGTACAATGGTATAAATGGCAATTAAGTTGTCATAAAATACAGCTGAAATTTTTTTAGAATAAGATATTATCATTCAGAAAATTTAATTTAATATATATCTGTTACGTTTGAGACATTTTAACAGGTAACTATGCGTTAGTGAGATAGCGTAAACTAGTAAAAGCGTTAACATTCTTTTAGGACTTTTCTTACAGAGTATTAACTTCAACATGATATTGAGAAAACATGGAAAGCTCCCACTCACCCCTTCTGTCACATAGGAAATTTGTGATTTATATAACCGGCATAAGACATATATTACTTGTAATTTTATGATAAATTAACGGGCTATGTGAAGAAACATGAATATATTCTCTTCTGGGCACAAATTTTGCACCTTAAACAAGATTTACTATTTATAAAGTACAACCGATAATGACCTGAGAAATGTCGCAATCATAAAACCTATTAAAAATTTCTTGGGTTGGTATGTCACTCAACAGTCATTTTCTGCAAACAAAGACTAATCAGCCTGTGACATACAGTTTAACATGGAATCCAAATCACTACAAACATCCATACCCAAGGTGGGACTCGAACCGACAATCTATTGAACTCAAGGCCAGAGCGCAAGCGATTCAGTTATCTGTTCTACAAAATTACGATTGCGTAGATTCAAGTACAATAGTTTTGGTTATCTGCTGCTCCGTGTTATTCACCGTACCAGCGGCATTTACATTTTTTATTTAATTAATGCCACAAAAGTCGTTGAATCTTTTGATAGCTTGCTTGTAATAGAGTGAGTGCATATGATCTAGTATTGAATGCCTGTAGTTATCATGAGAATACCATCACTCATTTTGTTTTAGTCGCCCGTACGCTCTCGCTTAGTAAACTGTTTTTCTTTGGTGTTCAATGCGCTGAGAGGTTATTCGTTAACAGTAAGTTATTCCGCATGTTATTTTTTAATTAATAATTGTGCTTAGGGAAATTATATTTTTATGAATACAAGATTGACGCATTACTGGATAAAGAGGAAAAAGCCTGCAGAAGCTCGCTGATGATTGGCGTCGTATTGTTGGAGATTAGAAACAAGAACGATTAGAATTAGAAGAATGATGTTTTCAAAAGTTTTCAAAATCGACTTAAGACAGAAAAACAATGAGAAATTAGCGAAGGCTTGTATACTTGGTTAGTTCACTTTAGGGATAATCTACTGTAACCGTATTTTTCTACATTGTTCCGATTCTGCATAGAAAAGATTTGACAAGTAAAATCTCATATGCTGGAACAATCCATAGTATTTTTCTTAACAAAATATTTAATTTTAAGATGGATTGCGCATTACAAAATACGCGCTATTCATATTCATTAAATAATTTATTTTCTTATAATTGATCGAGATTATAAGAAATAAAAACAAAATACAAATAATAAAAACAAATTAAAAAACTTAATATTTAAAACTGTAAGTTACACAAAATAAACAGCAACTGTGCCTTGTGTACAAAATATTTAAGGGAAAGAAAAAACCTTATCTACAAAAAAGTATCAAAATCGCTTTCTTCATTATGGAACCGAATAAAATCAAAATACAAAAAATTTAAAAATAACTTGCTTGTTGCGAATTTTCAAATTTAAATCTATAAAAGACTGGAAACTAAATACACCAATTTATTCTTGGATTTCAAAAAAACTATTTTATAGGCTTAATATGAAATCTTAAATTATCTTAAAAATCGATAATGAAGAATAAAGAACGAAAATTTGAAATGTAATAGTTAGCAAGTCATTACAAATTTTACCTACATTTTAAAACTAGATTTATCAAGTTAAAAATTAATAACATCAAAATTAAATTAATCGCAAAATATTATCGAAGTTTTTTTTTTTCCTATGGCGGGTATTGGGTAATTAACCCTTTTTTAGCCACAACAAGGCCGGAAACTGCTACTCATTTATCGTTACCAAGTGAGCACCTGTGAACCAAGTCACAGAGGCGAGTAGCATTACATACGTCACACCACCACAAACCCGTTCATAGGGCGGGCCACATAACAAAAAACACATAGGAAGAGAAAGTACATCTATGCCACAGCCGGGATTCAAACCCAGGTCCTCCTCTATTGAAGTTAACTAGAACATTTGGGCTTTTTTCTAATAAAAAGTTTCAAATTACCTATCGATTCCCCCCCCCCCGAGTGCTACCAAGCTGGCAATATGGGGTGTGCTGCTCCTCTTTTCCAACCGAATCATAATTTGGTGTGGAGGTCAACTTCCTCGACACCAATCAATTATTAAACGAAATACATAAATTTTTCCTTTGGATTAAGTATTAGTTCATGTGACACAATGTAAAAGACAAAACATCATCCCTTAAATAAACTTTATTGATATTTCTCATCGACAACAATAAGTTTCATATAATATAGCATTTATCACTTGACATATTTGACTTCACTTCATTCCACATTTTCAGAAATTGTCGATCACTTCATACATACATACAATTATGAAAATAAACTATGTATGACTAGAATTAACATATACAGTGAACTAACTCATATATCAAATTCATAATAGCTAAATAAGCACCTCGTATGATAAAAAAGTGTAAACGATTTCAATAGGTAAAAGTAGATGAAACTATAATGCTAAAGTAAAATGGCAGGGTAAAAGGCTCTTTGAATAGTTTGATAAAAATGAATCGTAATATGGCAAGTGGATCATTGTTGAAACATTAACTTTTTCTTAAACATCAAAAATGTAATCATTTTTTTTTTTTTTTTCCTCAACATTGTTTGAAATCTGCTTGAAATTCAGCAAAACAAAACACTATTTTAAAAATGACGGTCTTTGCAAAAATTCTTTTTAAATTAAACTATTATCATAATTTAAATTCTGGCAACCAAAAAGCATTTGGCGTAAGTTCTTTAGTACAATTTAAAGCTATAACTAATAAATATGATGCTCTATTATATTGCATATTTTCCAAACTTTTCTTTATGCTGAGACTATTTAACCTATTTTTTTTATTAACTAATATATTATTAATATTAGAGTTAAAACATCTGAAGTGATTTTTCTTCACTTGTTAGCTCAAAACTTTATTTTTTATAACAAGGAAAACATATTTTGTTGATATTTTACACATGACTTCTACACATAATAAAATAACTTTGTGAATAAATAATTAGCATTAATGAAACACCGGTTTCAGTCATACGCAAATAACCGGTCGTATGCAAATAATGAAACACCGGTTTCAGAATCATAAACACTAAACTGAAACACTTCACTTAAAATGAAAAATAAGAAATTAAACTCACAGATTATATACATTAAAACTGAAAATCAAAATATATATGATAAAATTAACTTTATTTAATAACTTCTGTTAACAAGGTCATGAAATTTTTCTTCTAATTTCCATAAAAATTTGGACTTTTCTAACACTTCATTTGGTATTGACATATCAAAATATTTGAAATTTGGCAGAATAAACCGCCTGATTTTAAAAATCAGGTCAGGTCTGCAATCAGGTCAGGGGCAAAGTTCATAAATTTTATATTTTTGAATCTCTTAATATAATTATATTTTGTTTGATAAATTAATACTCTTATTCTAATTTGTAATATTTTTAAAGAAACAGCTAAAGAAATGAGATCTCAAATTCTTGTTGTATTATAATAAAAATGATTTTTAACAAAATTTCTCAGACTTTTCATATTTCTTTTAATTAAATGGTAACAATATTAATTATTAAATTTATATAAAACACTTAAAATGAAATAAAAGACTGAAATTTAAAAATCATAGAAATAAACTCTTACTTAACAAAGTTTCTTATAAATTTAAATATAACCAAATTCTCAAATGTTAATGTGTTTCATTTGTGTGTGTGTTAAATAATAAGTTTATAAGCATTATAATTTTATAAAAATTCATTTATATTATTAAAAATGAATAATATAACAAATTCTGAGGTAGACAAAAGTTTGGAAAATATTAACATTGACAATTCTTCTACTCTAACAAAGTAATTTATCTTTCAATTAGTTTAAAAATATGCATTTACTGATAATGTTTTAAAAACACATAATTAAAAAGACAGAATGTTAAATATCATACAAATTCATATATTTAAGAAAATATACAACTATAAAAAAGCATATGTACCAGCTTACATAAATAGAACACATTACAATGAGTTATCGGAGATCGATTTTTCTAATAAACCAAATTCTAAGTACTTCACATCAAAGAAAACAAGCAGATAACTAGAAATTTAAATTTTTAAATATCTAGAGCATTAATCATGAATTCATTAAAAATTACTCAAACAACCAGTTTTGTTGACTCTTCAATAAGCTATTAACTGTCATATATCACCAACAAATAGATTCTATCTATAATATCTAGAAGTCTAAGATTTTAAAACTGCTTCAAATGCTATTGGTTCAACCAAAATTTGATAAAAAATACTGCATCAGAGGGAAAAAACTAACAAAATTGTAAAAATTTAAATTGGCTATATTTCTAATAATGTTTAATTTAGCAAGTAGATATTTGGAAGCTCGTTAAAGCTAAGGATCATGTTTCTCAAGTTACTTGAAATCTAACTAAAAAAAATCTTGTTGCTAAGGTGATTATTAATAACTAAATATTTAACTGCACATACCTATTTAACTGAAACAATTTAATGACTTCATAAAAATATTATTCTAATAGTATTTTTTCACAGAATATTTTTTCTAAAGCTTTGAATTTATTAACTTCATAAAGAACATAAATACTATAAGAAAGTATAAACCAAAGGTCAGATTTCGATTCATATTAATAATTCTACTCTATAATCCAATATACTCGAGAAAATCAGAATTATATAATATCAAATTTTATATTACAGCTGATATTTTTGGGAAAAAAATTATATTTGATACATATCAAATAGACTGAAGAAACTTTTTAAGAAAGCTTTAATTTAATGTATAGCATTTTAAGTTTAATCGCTTTAACTAATAATTTGAAAATAAAGTCATCCCACACTTAATTTTAAACATTCATTCTTTTAAAATTTGTACTGACAAATATAAAATTATTATAAAACTATAGAAATATAATAAAGTGCCCATTAAATTTTAATTTAAAAAATATATCAACACTTAATTTAACAGATTATAATAAAAATAATAAATGACTGGGAAATAAATTTAAAATTACAAATTTATAATATATTTTCTACTTTCAAGACACCACAATTGATAATTTTAAATATAAATTCCAATAATAAAAAAACCTAATTTATGAAATCATTTTAGCATTATTTAATTATTAGTTATTAGGACTAAATGAGTACATAAATCAAGTAAATTTTTAAATGATTGCAATCTTCAAAAAGGTTGATGGTTTGGTTTATTGCTTAACAGTCATTTTTGGCACATGAGGGCTAATTAGGCCAAAATATACAGTTTAGAAAAATAATAGATAATATAATATTCTATAATTAGATATTCTATAATAGATAATATAAATTTTAAAAATAAAGGTAAAACCTTAATTTGGCAAAGTATCCGGAATTTTAATTATGTAAAAATATACATTTCTGATTAGGCATGATTTTACTCTTAATTATAACATAAACTTATTGAAGAACATAAAACACACAATTTCAATAAAGTTAAGGCTGAATAAAAATATCACATAGTACAAGCTATACTTTCAACATAAAATATTAAATTTAAATTTTAATTTAATTTTATGAATTTATAAAACTTTTTAAGCTACAACAGCAATTGGAATCATAAAATAACATTCTAAATCAGAATAAATTATTTTGAACATAGTAATAATTTAAAGATAGTCAATTGAAAATGATGAAAAATAAATCATTCATAAGAAATTTATGCTAACATAAAATTTTAAGATATTTTACAAAAATTAATTATGGAAAGCAAAGCTTTTTTAAAATTCATTTTTTAATATAAATGAAAAATACCACATTTATATTCAAAATGAGATACTTGTATATTTAATGAAAATAATAAATAAATGTAGTTTCAGAATTATACAACAATTCAAAATTAACTAATGATCTAATTTTAAGAAACATAGATATTCATTTATTAAAATTAAAAATTCGGATTATGACATTTCATTTGCTTTATAGCAATTGATAAGAATTCAAATATGAAGAACAATTCTCAATATATTTTTTGAAATTTTCATACGAAAATGAATGTCAAATTTTTTAAAGTCACCGGTAAATCAAGTTTAGAAATATATAAATACATTTTATCTCATTAGCAATATTTGCTAGCATTGATGCAGTTTCACACACACAAGCAAAAGATTTCTTACAACTCATTATTCTCACTGTAACCGGATTAATGAACACATTTAATGAAATATTTTGTGAATTATTGAATAGAAACAAGTACTTTGGTATAAATGATACAAATATTGCATAAACAAATTATATTGTTAACAATAATGAGATCAATGTCAGAAATAATACAACCAGATAAAAATATAATATGAACAAAAAACACAGAATTAACATTTCAAGAATAAAGTAAAAAATTGTACTTTTAAACTAGTCTAATAATTAAAACAGATAATTTGGTTTTATCATTTAAAAAATATTTTAAAAATTTATACAGAACTAGCATTTTTATTAATTAACATTTCATAGAACCTGACTACATTAAAAGAGTAATAAATCCATGAATGATTTTTCTTTGGATTATTTTCAATGAAATCAAATAAGATTATCAAACATGCAAAATAACATAGGAAATACAAAACAATTAATTGATTAAAAATTAATGCACCTTAATTTATTATTTACATATTAAGGAAAAATTTAGCTCAAGTGTTGTTGTTTTTTAAATAAAGGACTATTTTAACATAAAATAATCCCTTTTTTAAAATCAGTGCTTGTGCCCATTGAAACACATAAATCAGACAAAAATATTTTTTATTCTAATCTATTTTCAATAAAAAATAATTTCCAAGAAACATTGCTATGAGTTGTCATAATCAAATGAAAAACACCATTAATTATTCTTATATCATTTCTTAAAGAAAATGTTATTAGTAAACTAATATTTTATTTTAAAGGATAAATATTGTCTTAGTAAAAATACAGTCAATTGAAAACATTGACCAAAAATTTGTTCCATTAAATATACTAAATATTAATATTTGAATTAAGACAATATGAATCATTAGTGACACCAATTTTAATATAAGATTAAATTCTGTGAATATTTACACCAATATCCAGTTAGTGAGAATTTGCAAATTTTCAATCAACTGATATTTACTTTTTAAATTAAAATAATACTATAAATCTAATACATTTTAATAAAGTGAACTATTATATAACTTTTTTTGGAAGATGAAAATAAGATGTAGACAATAAGAAAAGATAATTTTTTTATAATCAAAATTTCTTATATTTGGATCATAATCATGTTGTGAGTTCATCCCATATGATGGAAATAGATTTAATTTTCTTAAATAAATTAAAAAATATGAAGCAATTCTAATTTTTGTTTAGGATAAAAAGAAAAAAGTTTTAATGTGAAAACTCGAAAAATAATCAAGAATTACAAGTTCATCCTTGATTGTTATTGTTCTTCGCACATTCAATTAAATCAACTATAAAATTTTTAATGTTTATACCATTGTTTTCGATATTTAAATTACATACTATTTCTGTTTATATTAAATATAATAAATAAAAATAAAAGAGTTAATTGTAAAAATTAAAATAAATTAATATAATAGCACAAAAAAATGTTTTAAATTGTTGCAATATCTTAATCCTTAATTCTGTAATAATCGTTACATCTTAGATCAATATAAATGAAAGCTTACATCGAAAGCAAAAAGATTATAATACAACTCTTAAAAATATTTAGTTAACATTTTTTCTGTAAACTATTAAATATTTTCTAAAGTTAATCTAGGAGTACATGATAAATTAGTTTACAGAAAAAATTTTAAATAAAAATATGAATGATTTAAAAAAGTTTATATACAAAGTTAAGAATACATTTATAATGAATTCTAATAAAGCTCCTTTTATTTCATAACTATACATAATGAAAAATAATGCTTTCGAATTTTACAAATAAATATAATACTGTCTTGAAAGATTAAAAGCTCGCCATTAAATAACATTTGGACGCTTGAAAAATAATTTAAACATTTAACACATGTGATACAATTACATTAAAATTAATAAAATCAATTAAAAAGCTACAATAAAATATTTTTAATAAATAAAGATTTTATTTTTAGGATGAAAAAGTAATTAAATTTTATAACAAAAAAAAAAAAATAAATAAAGTTTCTAGTAAAGATTTTACACTTTACATTCAATATAGTTAGTTAAAAGATTTATTTAATACTAGGCACTTGAATAGATATTAGCAATTTTGTGCCTTTAAAATATAATACTCATATAACTAAAGTAAATTCTAAACCTGCTAATATCATATATGCGATTTTAAAAGTACTTCTTAAGATTTTAAAAGTTTTATGTAAACATATTAATATAGGTAAACACTGATAAAGGATTCTGAAAATATACTGGTTTGAATTTAAAAAGGAATGAAGTGATAAGTAAGCAGATTGAAATTTCTAACTATATATATATATACATTTCTTATAAATGACTAACCAGAAATATTATCATTCAAACAGCAAAATTTGTTTGAGAATTACTAAAATTTACATGCAAACCACAAAAAGAGTAAATGGAGCAGTTGACAATTACGGCAGTCTATACCAAGATATCTATATACAATTCTTACATTTAAATAATTTAAAGTAGGAAAGAAAATTAAAAATTAGAACATTTACTACAGAAAATGATTTTCGATTTTTTAAACTTGGAAATTAAATTTTTCCAATATAAATTTATGTTATAAAAATATAACTCCTGCTACAGATATATTAATATTACATTTTGAATAATCTTCATTAATTTATAGAAGAAATTAGATGATTTAACAGATTGTATGCATTTAATCAGATTTAACTAATTAGCTAAAAGTAAAAATAATAAAAGCACTAGTTCAAAAAAATTTTTACTTAAGTTTTAAAATTCCTATAGATGTTCATAACAGAATTCTTATTACTCTTACTATTGCAATGAGTTTTTGCTTTAGAACAATATTTCAATAAAACCCAAAAGAAAATTTATCAAACTAACAAAATATTTATAATAATCAGTCATAACAATCTATAAAATTAAAGAAACATGATTCATGAGTACATGATAACAGAAACTTCTTAACATTCTAAAAAATGATCAATAAAAATCATGCATTGATGATGAATATTTCTTCTAAGTCAATGTTCTGAAACAGCTCATAAGAATTGTAACATTTTGCCGCATAAAAATATTCTTAACAAAAATTATTTGATGTGCATTCAAGGAACTAACATACCTCATAAAATTAGAATATCTTTGGTGATAATAATACTTGTGCAACAAAAAGAATTCATTTAACATACAATACAGTTATTAATGTGCTATTAAAAATAAAGAAAAAAGAACTAAGTACATATGTGAAACAATTTTTGGCCTTTATAATTTAAGCCTCTCACTTGCACCAGGAGAATAACTCTTAATTCTTTATCACAGTTCCTGCAATAAAAGCAATATATTTTAGAGAAAATATTTTAAATACAATAGAGGAATGATATACCACATTAAAATTTTTTCACTCTTTTAAGAAGTGAATATTCTGAGAAATAAATTTCGCAAAGGATTTTACCCTGCAATCTTTTTACAACATGTTTCTAAATTTTAAAAATGTTTCATTTTAAAATTTTAAATGTTTTCTTAGAAAGTACTCTATCCTATAATTACTATTTGTTTATTGAACTAAAAATAACAAGTATATCAAAAATTCAAGTAAATAAAAAATTTTTCATTGTAAATTTCATAAAATATTTTAAATATATACAAATCATTAAGAACGGCAATTTTAAAGTATAAATCTGAAAATTTCTTCTTTGGCTTATTAACAAAACATTCATTTCCTCATTAATATGATATTATACCTTGACATTGTCCCCATTGACACTAAAATGAGATTTTAAACTTCTTTCTAATAGTAGAAAATTAGACTTATAAGATTTTAAAATTAAGAGTCTCTATTGAAAATAAACAATAAAAAATTCTGTTTGAATATATAAAAATGAAATAGTACAATAAAAAATAGCTAGTTGATAATTTTAGAAAAACAATGGAGGTTTGAATACTAAAATGAATTATAAAAGCATCAAATTGTAAGTAGATAACATGTCATCTTCAAGATTTCAGGAAAGAGTCACACATGGAAGTATCTCAAATTTTATCATGGAAGTATCTCAATTTTTTTTTATGTTATTTAACGCTTTTTACTTTGAAGACTTAAGATTTTAAGAGGAAACATTTAAAGCATGAAAATAAGGAACTCACTTAAACAAGTGGATCCCTCTTGTCTTCAGAAAGGCTGCCGTAAGTGTGAACGCAACCATTTTGTAAAGGTGTACACTCACGTGAAGGTACATGACTATTTACTTGAGCATTCTGGGATAAGGCCATTTTTTCTGGAGCATCCTCAATAAGATTGTACATACCAAAGCAACGAGAAGGATTGTACCATGCTATGATAGCAACAAAAAACTAAAAAAAAAATCGGTTAAATATGAAAACCAAGAATGCAATGCATATCACAATTTTAGTTAAAAAATTTATTTTAAAAGCATATTTTCTAAATGCTCTAATTTAATAAAATTATACATAAAACATAAATAACGTTTATCAATATGTCTAATATGATGTATTACTAAAGATTTTCTCCTTAAATTAAATTGCCATACTTACATAAGCTATGAAAACGTAAATTTTTTATTAACAGCTGAACCAGTAAATATTTCAAGAAATGTGATATTTTTATAAACACTTCCTAACAGTATCAACTTTATATACTTAAGAAACTTATTTCAAGTGCCATGAAACCTTTAATTTGGGTTCATACTAGCTTTTTCAGATTTCCAAATTATAAACATAACTGCATTAAACAAGGTAAGAAAGTTTTAAATGAATAAATAAAAATATTTTATAGTTAAGTTCTTAGATCATACAGCCTTTTATTACATTTGTGAAATATAATTAAATAAGAATCATTGCTTTTTATATAAAATTATTATAATTTAAAAATAAAATCCTGCTTAGATAGTTTAATTTTTGAAATTTATTAAATAATTACCAAAATTTAAAAGGATTACATATTGTTACACTAGTATTTTACACTGAGTAAATTAGTAGCTCAGACAAATCATTTTATTACAAATAAATTTCCTTAACTATAGGCACAAATGTGTATTAAGTGACATATTTAAAGTTTTATTAATTCACATTCAGGCATTCAAAGTAAAATTAAAGCACATTTTGTTTTTGATTATTATATTTTTATTTTAACTGAAAGTTAAATACTCAAATGGAAAACTTACAGCCGCTAGAGTGCAAAATGCCATTAACGTTGAAGCCTGAGGAAATGTAAAGAAATCTGAAAGTACGCCACCTAGAGAAGGTCCAGTAACTTCCCTATAAAAATGATATCATTAAATTATTAATTTCTAGAATTTTCATACACATATTTAGCAGACGCTTCATAATAAAAATAACAAATTTAGTAGTTTAAGTTCTTAAGCACATAAATTTAAATTCACTTTAACTAATTTGAATTACTTTTGAGCTAAGTTACAACTTTTTTAAAAACATGGTCAATTGAATTTAGAGATGAAAAATTGACTATAAAATTTTTAAATAAATTTTAATTCCTAACTGTACAGAAAAAAAGAATGTCAATATTCACTAATTTCTAGAAATTAAATTATATTGATATTTGATTTGAAAATTTGATATAGATTTGAAAATATGTGAAAAAAAATTGTTTTATTTATTTATTTTTTTTTTTTTTTTTTTTTGTTTCAAATTTAAAATAAATAGACTTGAATAAAATTATATGGATAAATTTTAACGACTGTAATTTAGAAATGAAACTGGTACTCTTTAAAGTAAATAGTTGAAATCTCATTCCAACACTACGAAACACATATTCGATACATGAAACTTAGATTGATTTTGTATTCTTTACAGTATATAGTCATATCCTTCAGAGCAGGTGTTAGTTTTCTTACTTTTCCCCTTCCCACAATAAATTCAAACCCATAAAAATATGAAAAAAAAATATGTCTCAAAAAATATCTAAGCATTATGTAAAGTAAATCAGAAATCCTTTATAATGGTGTTATGCTATTAAATACTCCCTATGTAATGGTCAATGCTTGAAAAAAAACTAATTAAAATACTATTTTTAGAAAAATATAATGAAAAATATGAAAGGATTAAAAATAAAAGGTAATAATGAATTTCTGATAATAAGGATAAAAATTTTATCTGTTTCTATATGGTTAGACAAATAAAAAGCTGTTTAACAATGATTTAAGAACTATTGTGTGTGTAAAAAATAACTGTTAGTTTTATAAGTATATTTGTAATTTATGTACTAATGACACATATACTAATATAATTTTAAAAATTCTGGAAAACGATGCAAAAGCTATAAAGGAAAGTTGATAACATTTTTCTTGTTAACCAACCATTCATAATCTGAGGATTATTTTTTATAGCATAAGTCATAGCTTTAAAATTATATTTTAGAAAATATACAAAAATAGAGTCAGTTAATAATGGATAAATATTATGTACATACCCAAGGGAATAAACAGAATTCCAAAGACCAGATACAACGCTATATGTATTTATGTCATCTTCTAAGCCACCATTCCTAGATTTATGAAAAATGCAAAATTTTAGTAATATTACAATAAAACTGTTTTAAGCATATAAATAAAAAATTGCCATAAAACAGGTAATATGAAATATTGACAAACTTACATAGCAACTATGAATATACTTTCAAAAGTTGGTATATATGCAAGAGCAAGAGAAAAACCAAGCATAGCTAAAGCCACAGTACTCAACCAAACACTTCTGCAAAATGTAAATATAATGGTTTAAACACATGAGCTTTGAAAGTTTAAAGATTATTCAAGATTTTTAATAAATTCTATCAAAACTAGATTTCTATTTGTATTGATACTGGTCAATCAAAAATCTATTTGTAATTACTTAACAGTAGAAACACAAAACATTTTTATTTTTCACAAAATTATAAATCTCTTATTCATGAAATTTTTTAATAAAAGCATCTTAATCTCATTAAAATATATTAAAAATCAAATCTTAACATAAAAATTTTAGTGATCAAATATTAATATACGAGATACATTACTAACAGAAAATGTTCAAAGTCATTTCATCTAAATTTGCCTAAACAAGTTTAGATAAATTGAATTATGAAAAAATTGTATATTAATATTGAAATTCTATTCAAAACATAGAAAATTTTAATTCAATATTTTTCCACAATATATTGTGACATTTAAACTACTAAAACAAGTATAGGCTTAGTTTTTCACAAATGATTTTTATTAACACAAATAAAATCAAATTATTTTATTATTTAATTAAATTATTAAATCATTTTCTTATTTATGAGAAATAAACATTATTTATTTAAAATTTAAAGGAACATTACAGCATTTTACAATGTACTTCTTTAGACCAAAACATAATAATATAAATAAGTTTAAACTCACCCACTTATTGGCAAATAATCAGAAGGACCCAAGAGCAATATAGATGCTGTGACAAAAAATAAGCCAATGATCATAATTGGATATTTATTTTCCTAGAAATAAAGTAAAATTATAGATATACTTAATATAATTAGGACAAAATAAAAATTAATAAGGAAATTTTAAAGAAAAAAATTAATATTGGAAGAAAACTGAGTGATATTATAAATTATAAGTCATAAAACGAAATTTAAATTAAACATCTTCTATAAAAAATAAATAAATATTTAATTTAAAAGACACAATATTTCATAAAATTAAATGTAACTAATATTTCAAATATATTTATAGGAATGCACATCTTCATAATAGGCTTAAATATTAAAATTTCATTTCAATACAAATGTATATAAAATACTTTTATTTAATAATAAAATAAAAATATTATCAATTTGAATCTGTAGAATTTACCGACTGAAGCTTCTATAGAAAAACTTTTTTGATATTAATTTTACTCTTTAGACTAAAAAATTGAAAAGTATGTGTCGCTTATAAAAACTTATAAATAAATGGATTAGTTATTAAAAATTAATTATTTCATTTGTATATTATTGGCATACAAACACACAATTTATTTTTATCTTTCTTAATTTAAGTACTTAAGTATAAGAATATTAACATTTATATTTATTTAGATAAAGTTATTGCACTTAAAATATTAATTACTAATGCATGATACTTGTAGAAAAGCTGGTACATTTATTAAAATGCATAACAAACATTAATATAAGGATTAATATAAAAATTATTTGAAGTATAGATAGTATTTACAATGTACTTGTATAGTGCAAAATACTTCATGTATAAATAAATACTGATACATTAATATAAAAGTTAATATTAAACTTTTCTGAGAATATTAAACTTTTCTGAAATAACATGAAACTAACTTTTTAAATTTCTATAATGGCAAATATATATTAATGCATTTTTAAAAGATGAACTGTATACTTAAAAAAAATCAAAAAACAGTTATTTTAATATACATAGTTATAAGGAATAGAACAATAAATAAATACATCTAACATAACTTTAAAATGTCTTTAAAAAAGGGAAGAAAGAAAAAGTGAAACTAATTTTTAGTAAATATATTTATTATTTTGAAAATGTATCACGTTTCGATTTCAATCAAAATAAGAGATTTGTTACTTTATAAATGTTTGTGCGATAATATTATCTTAACAGTCAAAAAAATTAATTTATATATTATGGAAAACTTGATGTGTATGTTATTTATAAAACTGATGCTTAAAACCACAAAAACTGTGAAAAATGTATAGCTTTTCTTGGCTATGTATGAAATTGCTATATATTATTCCAGCAAAATCAATTAAAATTATTGAAATTTGAATTAGTTAATAATTTTATTCTTTTATATTTAAATTAAGTGTTTAATTTAATATAACAATAAAAATATAATGAAAAATAATATAATAAAAATTTAAAAAATAATAAAAAAATAAAGTAAATAAAAAATAAAATTGAAAAAAATGAAAGAGCTGAGATTTGAAATAAAAACATAAGATTAAAAAGTGAATACATACTACTTTTGAACTAAGCCAACCAACAATAGGAGAAGCCACACCATAACAAGCAGACAGCAAAAGAAATAGAACACCAATTATACTGGCATCTAAATCATACTAAAAGAGAAATCTCTATTTTATATATATATATATATATATATATATATATATATACATTAAGTATTTATTTTCATAAAATAAAAAAGCATTTACAGTTTACAGATTTTACAACACATTTATGAACATAATATAGTCATTATTAAAAAGTACATAAAAGATTTGAAATGATTTGAATTAATTTGTTAATCAATGTTAATTTTGTGCAATACAAAAATAATTCCACTGGGATATACATTTTGAAAATAACTCCAAACTACTATTAATGTTCATGCTCGAGGTAAGAACACAAGATGTTGAATAGACCAAAGGAAAAAGAATTTGTTTTGACAGCATATGAAATGGAAAACTCACTAGTAAAATTTATCACACAGCAAGTTAAACTACAAACATTTTCAAATATTTTTAAGGTTATACAGTAATTTTTATAGTATAAAGTATTTTTTATATTTGGAAATTGTCTACTTTTTGTTTTAAAAACAATGAATATTTTTATTCAAAATATTATCTTATTATTTTAAAAAATAATGTTCATCAGTGTTAAGGAATTTCATAGTTTTTTCTTTCATTATATTTATAAAATTTAAATATTTAAAATATTAATTAAAATATAAACAACTTTTATTATACATAAGAGCAATTATAATAATACTATAAATTTTATAGTATTATTCTAAATTTTTATCTTTCAATTTATTTTATCTTTTTAATAATAAGCACAGTATTTTGAAAAAAAGATCTGATATAAAATTTAAAATAAATATTATAGAGAACAATTTCCCCATAATCAATACATATACATTCTTTGGGAAAATTCATTCACACATTTTTTTCTGTCAACAAATTCTTCTTTTTAAATTTAAATTTACAAAAAAAGTATTGGACACATTGGACTCAATTACATCAAAACTAAAATTTAATTTCTCCTTTTATCACAAGAATTTGTTTCTGTAATGCTCTTCAATAACTGTAATGCAGACTGTAATAAAATATAAAGAATATAAATAATACAATGGCAAGATTTTTTAGACAAATAAGCAAAAGAGAAAATGATTTCCAAAATTGAAATGATTTCAACAAAGAAGTATCATAATCCCCAAATTGTTTCCTACTAGGCAGCAACATTTCAATAGCATTATCACCTTCCATATGATTTAAATTGCAAGGCACTAAATATCTACTATAAATTTATAAATCTTCATTTAAAGACAAATATAATATTAAAAAATCAATGATTATTGAAAATTTAAATTTATCAATTAGATAAATACTAATTTTAATCAGATTAATACATTATGTATTAATATTATAGACTAGAAAAATGGAAAACTTTAACAATAACTTTTTATTATGTACAAGTAACATAATTATTTATATATTTTTTGCATACAAATATAAAATTTCATTATGAAACAAGCATTTAATAGATTTTTATCAGACAGAAAAGAAGAAATGAAAATATGAAGCCCCAACATTATCAAATTTCAAAAATATATAAATGAAGCTAACAAAATTAGGAAATTTATGACAAATAAGTTTTTCATAAATGTCTTAAATAATGACATGCTACAATTCAAAATAAGTAAGTCTAAAAAGTGCTCAAAAGCATTAAAATGTTTGCCCACGATTTTGAAATTTTATTAATCTTTAATGAAAGGTGTGATTCTAAATTTCAATATTGGTAAATCAGATACATTACAATTGAAAAAAATAAAAGCATGAAATCAATAAATACAATAAAATATGCACTGAAACTAAACTACATATTTTGGAAAATGTTCATTTATGGAAAATCATTTTACTAAAGCACAGTAATACTTTGTAAATTATATATATTGTATATATTAGAACTATGGGCACCTAAAATAATGACGCAACATATATTCTTTCAATTTTACCTGTCTCATATGGGGCTCAAGAGTTGGATCTACAAAGGCTTGTGCTTGTGAAGAAACGACTAATATGAGACAGACAACTAAAACATGTGGCATTGATAATAGTTTCTTATAAGAGACAGTGTTGGTGCTACTAATTATGTTTTTGGGATCTGAAAAAAAAAATGAATAGCTAAATAAAATAAAATTTACTTAAATTCAAAGAATGCTTATTTTTATTGTTTCTACAATAAAAATATTCAGAAACAAAGATTAATAAAAAATTTAAATGTACAAAAAAATTACAAACCATTGAAAAGATATCATATCCATTAAACTATAAAAATAACTTTTATAAATAAGCTCAGTTATTTAAAGAAAAAATAGATACACACAATAACTGTTTATTATACATAATATACTATAAATTGTGCATAATATATCCCTGCATAAAACTTTAAAAAAAATTATGCAAAAAACATTTCTCCCAATAAAACAGTGCTTTAATATAAGTGATACATGTTAAAGAAATTAACAAGTAAGCGAAGTACCTTAAAGGTCTAAAAATGGAATCTTCATCAAATAAATTAATATTACTTGCAAAAAAATCAACTTCAATGCAAAAATCATTTGGAAGATAGCCATTCCAAATGATACATAATTAGGTATAATTCCAAATGATACACAGCTTGGAACATATGTGTATACACATACAATTTATCTACTTATATTGATAAAGCTAATGCAATCAAAAACTAAAATTTATAATGTGATCTTTCCCAAGAAAATAAGGACTATTTAAAATGAGCCTTCCATTAAATATCCAAAATATTTATATTATTTAAAAACCCAACTCAGTACTATTTAATTAGATCGAATTCACTAAAAGTAAAACATTTTGTGAAAACCAAAATAAATACATAATTTGTAAAACGTAAATTCCGAATTATATAATATGTAAATACTTAAAACTACTATATATGGCATAAAAACTATTATCATTATCATGGATAATAGTTAATAATCCATTCAGAACATAATTCTGTCTTTTATAGCATTTCTATAATTTTTTTACAATTTTAATTATCTGAATTACCCAAATTTTCAGTAAATTAATAAAAATGCAACATTTCTTATATTCAACAGAATATAATTTTTTGAATTTATGAAACACTATATTAAGTTCATTTTTGATTTCCAAGTTGTTTACACTCGATATTTTATACAGTAAATACAGTAAAATAATATAATCTTTGTATTATTTTACTAAATCTGCTAATAACATTTCTGTAATATATATATATATATATATATATATAATGCTTGTTTTTAAAAATTCCTATGAAATTAAAGTGCAAAAATCACTATGTTTACTTAATTAATTTAACTAAGGTTACCATTTTATACTTAAAAGAAATATAATTTACCTTCAGTCTCTCTTAATAGAAACCAGCAAACTGGCACTATAGCAACAACAAAACCTCCCAAAGTAAAAAAAGGTAAACCAAATCCTCCAGCCTAAATGCAAATAATTTTATAAGTTAATAGTGATTTTACAAACAAAAAATGAACATTATATTTCATGGTAAGTATTAAAACTATCAATAATAATTACAGTTTCAACAGTGTAAAACTGAAGAAAAGTTTCAGTATTATTGAACGTTTTGAATAATTTGGCATTGAAATATGAATTATTTTTTTATAAGCTACTTTAAATAATGTTAAACTATTGAATTAACTGTAATTTGTAAAGAAATTGTACTCACAGCATAAAGTGCACCACCTAGAGCAGGACCAAGACTCATGCCAATTCCAAGAGAAGTTTCTACAAATCCCTAATATAAATAAGAATTTAAGATTTTTAGAAATCTAAAATAATATGTAGTCACTTTAGGGAATTTCTCAGTAAATTTGAGCTAAATTTCTTCATTAAGGAAACAAAAATGCAATATTATAATATATATTTATATTTAAATATTTATAAAATAATTATTTAGTTATTTCTTAAAATTTTTAGTTATCATCATGCTATATGAAATACAGAATAACCATAAAGACTCTCATTTGAAAACTTTATAATTTAAAAAGAAACATGGATAGAAGAATGAAACAAAAGTAAAGTTCAATATGAAAACTGCAAAAATCTGATAAAATTTTTAGAATTACGGAAATTGCTGCCAGATGCATGAACAGTCATAGAAATATGTTAAAAATTTACTCTCCACAAATAGTTCTTAAATACACTTCATAATGTATATAAAATATTCACTTTTCATAGTACAGAAAAGACAAATGAAAAAGAAATTTTTGGTCATTTTATAGCATTTAAGAGTTTTTTCAGTACATATATGTTTAATATCATCTACTGTTACACACAGGATTTTTCAGAAAACATAATTTTTTTGTATTGAATTTAAAGTTCTGAATACATAAAAATATAAATATTTTACATAAAAGATGAACAAACTGCATATATTTAAAAGTTAAAAAAAAACTTAAAACGATTCAAACTTAAACTAATTCGTTTGAGTCATATAATCAAGTTTAAAACAAATAAGAGTTTTTATAATTTGCATATTGTTAAAGTTGTCTTAAATTTAAAAACACAAAAGTATTGCAAAGAGAGTAGATCCTATATAAGAATTCAAAATATGCATGTGTACTTTAAAAAATCAATTATATCGAAATTAAGAGGTTATAAAAATTTATAATTTATAACACTGATTCATTTAATCAACAGAATTAATGATTCCCTTTGTTAAAAATGAGAAAAAAATGAAAAAATTCCACATTTTCCTTTTTAATAATTTATTAATACAAATAACTAATATTAAATCTAATTAAAACTATCTGTACAAATCAGACTCCCAATTAATAAATGTGTTATCACTTATGATAAAATTTAATATGAAATGAAAATGAGTAAAGCAAGCATTTCACTATGCAAATAAGAAAAAGTAATCAAAGCACAAACTACTGCATAAAATATAAGCAGAAACATATCTGTATTTATAAATCCTGTTTATGTGGTTTATTTTTTTTTATTTCTATTAAAAAAGATAAATATTCTTAGATATGTAACATACATTAAATAACACATAAAAATTGGAATTTTACAGTTTTTAAGTATAGAAAATAAAGTTATTAATGAAAGATCTGCAATCAATAAGAGAATAATATTAACAGTAAAATAAATATATGAAGAAAATATGCAAAATATATCCGATAAATAAATTAGTATTTTAGGGACTAAGTTTTTATCTTTGTAATAAAGACTTACCAGTAAAACCAAAGGTTAATTGTTCCAAGCTTATTCCTGAAAGCCTAAATGTAACTATTCGCTCTTCTTTTAGACATGTACTCTGGCCAAATAAATTTTATCTACTATCATTTTTTCATTTATGGGCAATTATTTAATTTATAAAATTAAAAGCACAATTCACATCCCTAAGGGCTTATGGGTAGCAAATATTTAAACGATTAATAAATAAGCTTACATTTTGCTGCGCTAGAAAACTTATACAGGAGAAAAATTTTGTAAAATGGATATAAACAGTATCAAAAATGTAAAACCACATAAAGATACATAAAAGAATTATAAGAATTACCTTCACCACACATCATTAAATCCTCATAAATAGAAATACAAGATCATTTAGTTATTTTTAACAATTTTTTGTTATTTTTAAATGAGCCAATGTAGCTTTAGAATAGCGATTTTCACAAATACATGTGAACTTGAAATATAATTAAATTGTATTTATTTTGAAAAAACAAAATTTGAAATATTCACGACATTTGATTAAAATGTCTTAAAAATTTGAACTATTGCTACATTTATGATACATTTGACATCAAAATTACTTCACATAATGATACATTTGACTTAAAAATTTCAAAACAATATTCAAGAATTTTGTTAAAGAAACTCCACACTTAAAAACTTCAACAGTATTTTCAAAATATGACAAGAGACCATAATTTACAACAATCTCTAATTTATTTTCTGATGATCATCTTTAAAAAAAGATGCATATTAATGGCATGAAATATTTTATGCTAAATTAATGCTCATATTTTAAAATTTAAAACAAAAATATTTAGGAAAGTAAAAATGCAGTATGACAAATCCTTTGAATTGTTTACTCAGACAAATGCAATTTGCACTTACAAATATGTATTTATTATTTTTTTTATTTATCTTACTTGTAAATACATATGCATTATTTAACAATCCCCATTTTTAATAAAAAAAAAAAGGTTCATTGCAAAAATATTTCATTTCAATAGATTTTTAAAAATTTCTACACATTTAAAAACACGTGTAAAAAAATAATAATAACTTACAAATACAGTGCCAATATGATCAGGAAATTGATCAATTAATATTGTGCATGATGCAGTGCAAAAAGCAGCAGCACCAATAGCTTCAAATGATCTCACAACAAAACAAAGGACGGTAAATTCCATAGTACCATTGACTTTATCCAGCAAGCTAAAAAAACATGCATATACTTTAAGCATTCCAAAGAAAAAAAGGATAAATTTCTTATTTAATTATGCAACAATATATGCCAAAACATACCCAAATAAAACATTACAAGCACCACAGAATCCAACACCGGAGAGAAACATGAATTTTGCACCAACAGATGGAAGCTATAAAAATATGAAACTAATGAATTTTTGTATAAGATAATGTTATTTTTGAAAGTATATTTGAGAGAATGTATCAAATATAATGTATGAACAAATTTATTTAGTTTAACCATACATTATATCGGAAACATAAATATCAAATCTTTGGATGTAAAACAACAATTAAATAAATTATGATTAGTATTTATTCATTTTGATATGACGCATACTAAAAATAGAAGTTAAATCCTATACTGTTGATAAAAATTAATTTTGTCCCTTTTATGTAATAAATAGTAATTATCCAGTTTTATTGAAAAGACAACCAACAAAAAATAATCTAAAGATAATTGATACCACATAATTGTGTACAATGATGATCAACATTAAATGAAGTATTGCATATTAAAGAAGTATACAATGCATAAAAATGAAAAATGATTAAAGATTGTATTAAGGAATATTTCACATTACAGAAGTATGCAGTATTTCTTTAAACTATCTTTGATTTATTTTTTTTATTTTCTTTTATCTATCAAAAGAAGTATTTAAGAAATAATATAAAAACATTCTTTCCAATTAATTTCTCACAAAAATGTGCTTGGTATTTCAGACTATTTCCTGTTTCCTTAAAATTTAAATTTGTTGAAGCATTTTTAATCACAAAAATAATCGTAAATTAAGAAAACAAATGCAAATTTTAAAATACAGTTATGATTTATTTATCTATATGATATATTTATCTTTTTTTATGACAATATATGATATATTTATCTTTTTTTATTACAGTGCAAAATAATATTTTTAAATTTAATAAATAATACATAAATCATACCAATTTTCCAAAAATTGGGGACACTAACATAATGATTAAAGCGTAAATACTAAACACAAAACCAGATACAGCCTCCCGCATTCCTTTTCCAGAAGCCTAAAAATTAAAAGCTAACTGTAAATAATGCAAGATTGATAATATATTAATCAATTTAAACATCATAACATTTTAAAATACTAATAATTTGCTTTGAAAATAAGTAAAACATAAAATTTGTTTTATTACATATTTTTAAATTTTATGAGGTGATGATTATTTTTCTAAAGTAATGAAGATTTAATTCTATGAAATAGAATAATTAATATTTAAACTAAAGGACATTTTAAATGTTTTAAAATTAAACATTTGATATAATTTTATAAAATAATTTATTCAGTGAAAAAGATATTTCAACCAGTGAATTTTTCAAATAATTTAATGGATGACAAGCAAAAATGCTGGAAAATCTTCAAATTATAAAAGGAGCTCATTTTAAGATTCATCAAAAATATTATTGAAATTTCATTATCATATTAACATTCTGACTGTTCATATCATTAGAAGAAAAAGTGTACATTACTTCAGTTCAATATTATTACAAGCCAATTCTTCAAAATATGAGCCAGCAGAAAAATTTATATAAAACATAACATTTTTTATTCATATATTTTCCTTCTGAAACTTGCAAAAATAGATTTGTTTATAATTTTTATTTTTGACAAAGGAGTTTTGATTAGAAGGATCTTTTGATTAACATGATCCATTATTTTCTAAAAACTTGTTTTGTAAAAAAATTGAATAAATAAATAAAATAAGAGCATATTTTTTTCTAAAGTGTAATATTTCAATAAAACGGAAAATCAAAATTCTTTATAAATAAACTTTAATCAATAGTTAAATTTAAAAAATATTTAAATTTTTGTTTAGAAAATAAAAAAACTTTTTTAAGCAACAGAAATTTACAATAATGAGAATAAGAAATGATTAAAACAAATTCACAAATAATTTTTTTGGAATTAATAAGATTTCAAACAAATATAATAATTCATTAAAATAAATATATATTTTTACAGAAGGGAATATTAATATAAATTAAGAATATATATATGTAAGTTTACCTGTAGTTTTGTATAATTTTAAATATTCGATTTGGTTCATAATGATTGCAATATTTGGTGCAGTTTTCGCTTTTTAAAAATAAAATATAATTTAAATATAAAAAACTTTGATTTAAATATGACAAATAATAAAATAACTATAAATGAAATTTTTTTTTTTAATTTTTTTTATTTGCACATCATTTATAATTTCAGTGTCTTAAATTTCCCTAACAGTCTCTAAATATTAAAATTGTTATAAATAAATTTAAAATATGTAAAGATTTTGCATTTCTGTAATGAAATTAAAAACAATCTCCTCACTGCTATATTAATATATATAATTAAATTATTTCTCAGTCAATATTATTAAGCATTTCAAATATAGTTTAAGACTGAAAACACTCAAACAGTTGCACTGATTTGTCAAATACAAATTTTCGACAAATTACGAAATTTTGAGGAATTTTTATGTGTGTTATTATTTTACAATAGATAAATCACATTTGGTTTCTAAGGTATCTTTAATTCTGAATGAGTCACAAAACAATATGTTAAGATTCGACTTACTCACCTCACGTGGGAAAAATGGTGCAATAATAGACATACTTAAAAAAGCTGTAAAATCAACTAAACACAAGCATATGGCAACATATTTTTTCTGCCTTGTGAAAGGCGCTTTTCTAAGCAATTCTTCTTCATCTTGAGAGATTCCAGAGGGTGTTTGGAGTGGAGGTTGACCACTAATTGATGGAGTTCTAGTTAGTTTTTCTTTGGGATGGATCCGAGTGACAGCAGCTAACCTGCCTTTACTAGAGGATACTACAGATATCCTCCGGTCAAACATTGTAGAAGGACGCTGGAGGACATCTTCTGATACACTACGGGTCATTGGAGCATGCTGTTGCAAGGATTCAATTATGTCCTCATTACAATCGCAACTCTTTGAGTAAGTATGATCATTAGAGTCACTGTCTTCCTCCTCAACTGAGAGTGATATATGGAAGCTTTTACTGTCATCCCCTGGTCTTACAAAAACCTTACTGTCACATAAGTCTTTTGGAATGGCATTTATTTTGAAAGGAGAATCTGGAATAAACCTAGCAAGTCGACTTCTTGGCGATTCTGTGAAATCATTTAAGTTATTTGGCAGACCTGTTTTATTGAATGTTTCTGGGAGTGCATCTTCACTAATGAGCTTTTGCTTGTCAGAGAAATAAATTAAATTATCATAAGATTGACTGTAGAGTTTATTTTGGTCATCAATCTCACCATTTGATGCAGTCTCTTTGTCAACCTTTTCCATTGGAATTAATTTTGATGTAACTGTAAAAAAATCAAAAGAAAATTTTCCTCAGTTTACACTGATAGTGGTAAGACATAATAGACAGTAGTAAAATGTAATTTGATTAATGTTTATAAGACATGCAGTCATTACATAATAATTTGGCATTAGATTAAAAATAATTATAAGTAAACTTATTTGAATTGAATGAATTTCATCATTGATGCTGATTATTACAACTTTTTTTGTTAATAATTATACAATGATAAATTTTTTTTAAAAAAAAATATTATATATAACTTAATTATAATACTAATATTATAAAGCTAAGATTATATATAACAAAACTTTTTCTCACCTTGACATTCAATTATTATTTTCCTTAAATAATTTTTCTTAAAATATTAAGAGTGGATACAACTATAAGGGCTGAAACATTATAAATGTCCATTAAAAATACAATTACAATTTTTAATCTAAGAGCAATCTTAAAGCAAATGCTTAAAAACTCCTTACTCACACTGTACAATCTGATAAAGTAAATTTGGGAATCAATTGTGTACTAAAGATGAAATCCAAATCATTATCTCTTTGAAAGATAAATATGTTGTATGACTTGCAAGCCGAGCTCAAAGATTTTGAATAAAACAAATAGGACCCAGAGATAAGCTCTAGCACTTAAGCAAACATGCGTACTATTCATGAATTTAAAAATAAACCAACATGAAGCAACAACCCCAAGAGACAAATTTATTTGTACTTAAAATATTAATTAATAATAAATAATATTGGCATTAAATATACATTTTCTAAATACAAATTATAATGACATTCACATGAAATAAAAAGTTAAAGAGACAAATTTCAATACTATTTTATTTAAATTTATGTAATATTGAAGAAATTAAAACACATTAAAAATTTTAATAGAAATTTTTTTCAAAATAAAAAAAAATTAAGTTCAAAAATGTAAAATTTATATTTTAGCAATGATGATTTTGTTAAAATACAAAAATTGCTAGGAGACTTATTTAACAAGCAAAACAATTCTTATCTTATTTATGAGCTTAAATGCTACATACATAAAATTTAATAACATTTAAATTTAATTTTTAAATACAATATAAAATGTCTATATCAATAATTTATATGAATAAGGAACAAAATATGAAACTTATATTTAATAAGCCATATTTATCCACATTCTGAATCATATTCATGAAAAATGCAAATGAATCTAAATTTCTATATCAAGAGGAAAAATATTTATTTTTTGAATACTTGAAATAATAACTAACCATAATAGAATGATAACAAAAAACTAAAGTGCTAGCAAACTAAAGTGTTGCAAAATGAGTACAATATATACTTCTAACTTATATCCTATAATACTATAGAATTATATATTCCTATAAAAATCAGCATAATTTTTTTAATACATATGGAGTAATTGTAGATTTGCTTATGCTTACTATACATGATTGTATTGATGAGGCATAAACTCATTGCTTGTGCTTACAATGCATGATTTTTAACTTATCAGATCCAAATATATCCAATTGTCTTTGATATTGTTAAACAATATAAACTAATTTAAACAGAATTTTATTACAGAACCAAGTGAAACATAAAAAAGTTTCATCCTGATTTTATAAATAAAGATGGTTTAATGAATAATTTATTGAATAAAAAATTAATAAATTCAAATTAAAAGTTTAATCAATATTTTCAGTGATTAAAAATAATAACTCCAATAACAAGTTCTTACTATTTATTTTTTTTTGTTTGTTTTGAAATGACATAAATACAAATATTAGTAAATATTGAAAGAGATAAAAAGCATGTACATGAACTAGAACAATACTATAATTTGAAATATATTTATATAAATCTGTATTGCAGAATTTATTTAATTGTTACCTCAATGAAAAATTTTGGAAGAAGCAAGAAGTTAATTTGATCTAATATACATAAGGATAATTTACAGGTACTAAAGAAAATGTTAAAAAGTTTGAAAACTCAATATAGAGAATTCTTACTTCTGAAATTTTAAAAAAATATATTAATTAAAAACATATTTGTATTTCATTAAAAAAATTATTCAGTTAATAAATTCCTTATATTTATCCATTGAAAAAAAATTTTGTAATTCAGATATTCATCATAAATTTAAATTTATCTTATATCGAAATAATATTCCAAAATAACATTGCAAATGCATTCTAATAACAAAATTACATTCTTGTGAAATTCAAAGAAAAGGTACATTTTTAAGTTATTTATATTATTGATTTTTCAATCATAGGGTATATTAAAAACAGTGAGTCTTTGATATCAATGGATATGAACTTTTAACAGAGTCACAAGTTTAATTTAGCAAATTATAAACAAGGCAATTATAAAAGGTTAAATTTAGAAATGAAATTTTGTGATTTTCTTCTATTTACATACCTTCTGAATTTCAGTGTAAATATCTTTTAGTAATAACAAGATAATAAAAAAATAATTATTCTTTGGGAATATGATATTTTTTAACAATAAATCCATTATTCTGAGAAGAAAAATAAGAAACCAACATTTTAACCTAATGATTTTAACAGTCTAATAACTTCAGCTACCATTCAACATAATGTTTACAGCTTCTTGCTTTATTAAATGATTTATAAATAAAAATTTTAATCTAAAAAAATCCTTTAAATTAGTATTTTAGTTTTAAGAAAAAATATACTATATAAAGGTATAATGAGATATTTTTATACAACATATTTGGATATAAATCTTAGTTCACGATTCCAAGTTAAAGTTCTTTCCACATAAATTATACCTGGTTATTTACAATCATAGAGCAATAGTTCACCGGCTATTTTTTGTAATGGTTAGAATGAATATATATATATATATATATATATATATATATATATATATATATATTAACGATTACAAAATTCTAAAGAATTATTTTAATCAAGACTCTTGATAATTAATTCTAGAAGATTCTAAAATCATCATTATTATTTACCTTTTATCCTAGTAAAACTCACCTAAAAGGTGATTTTTTAACATTTAATGTTAAACCAAAATAATAAATGACATGAAAAATCTTATAAAGTAAAAATATTTCCCTAAAGTGCAATTAAAACTTAAATACTATATAGAATTAAGAAAACATTCCAAAATTTTGAAATGCAAAAAATGTCACAAATTTTTTATTTACTTTTTTATAACAAAATCCTGGTTAAAATAAAGCAAATAAAAAAATATTACCTTCAAATAATGGAAAAAACTCGTTTTCCTTTTTAAAATTAACTTATAATATTTTTCAGGAAAAAATTTATACTCTAGAATGATTGGATTTCTTCCTCCAGTACTCACGAAACTACCCGTTACAACATAGTGAATGAATTTAATTATTCAAGAATAATTGCATTTAAATTTTTCAATAATTTTGAATTGATAAATGAACTATTACTTACCAAGACGCATTGAAACGTCTTTACAATGGAAAATATATCAACAGATCTTGGCAAAACAAACCTTCCCCATGAAGACCATTTTAAATAACAAAACATTTTAATTGTATTATCCGCCAAAGTTATTTTTAGATAAAGTTGTCACAACGAGGGCAAGATGAAATTAGAAACTTACAGTTGGAGATAGTTAAGAAAAGAAAAAATATAAAATACTTACACTGAGATACGATTTATTAAACTTTTTTTTCCGCATATTTTTTTCTCGCTTGAAAATTACAAGGAAATGTACGATAATCCGTTTATTTGGGCATAATTTACGTTTACTTCCTCCATTTAGAAACAAATAGCCGCAGTTGTCTGCTCGAAAAGAAATCTATGTTGCCAGACATACTGTAATTTTCAATAAAACTCAATGTTTCGTGCTTAAAAGTCTGAAAATATGAGTAACATTATTAGATCATAAAAAAGAACTATTATAAAGTATGAGTTTTTGATCATTAATATTTAAGATAAATTTTAATAGTATCTACTCCTATATGTTTGTTTTTAGAAGGCTGGATTTCAATGCATTTTGTAGAATGAAATTACTTAGAGTGGCAACATATTTTATGCTGTACATTTACCGACACGTCGGTTTGTTCTGTTTGCGTTTCCAAACACCGGTTGGAGAAACGCTGGATGTTTGTTGAACTTATTTATAAACATGGGATTCAATAGTAAGTTTTTACTGTTTTAAACTTGCTTAAACATTTATTTTCTGTTAATTGAGAGGAAAATTATTAATGGATTTTCTTATGGCTTAATAAACCTGTATTTTATATTATCAACTTTTCTTAATCGGTGAGATAGTGTAATCACAACTTTTTAAAAATTCTACAGATATTTTTATTAATATACGAATGATTAAATTTTACAGAATTATACTGATACCTCTATCGATTATGTCCACTGCAGATGGAATACTTTTTATTTTAACTGAAAAATCTCATTGATTTTATATAAATATATATAACTAAAACTTGATATTTTAGTAGTTTCGCAATCAAGTTTGGCCTTAAAAATTTAATTGCTAAATCTCAAATAATTCCCATTATCTTTTTTTAAAATCTAATGAAAGAAAGCAATAAATAGATCTTTACATATTTGCTGATTTGTACTTTTACTGTTGTGTTGCAGACATGCAAAAGTGAAACAATTTAAATTTTCCAATTTTTATGTTTTAATTATAGATTTTGTCAGTACTAGAAAATTTTCACCATTAATGATTTAATTGGACTTTATGCAATAAATGTTTTTCATTGTGCAAAATGTTCAAAAAATTATCTATAGTTGTATTGATATTGTAAGTAGTGTTAATATATATCCTTTTAATTACTGCTTTAGTTTAGCGTAGTATTTGTGATAATTTATTAATTTGTCTAAGTTAGATATTGAGATTTTACTAATAAATTTCTTTAAAAACTATATCTCAATTTTGAATATTTCTTTTTTAATAGAGGTTTCATGATAAAATGCTAATTTTCTGAATTTTGTAAAAATATATATATTAAAAAAAGAAAATGTTAACTCTTTTCACATTTTCTTTTTGCTGTTAAAAATAGTAGCAGCAAAAAAAAAAAAAGAAAAAAAAAAAAAAAGAAAAGAAAAGCAATGCGCTGCTATTTATACTAGATTAATCACAAAAATATAATCATTTTTTCATATTTCATTTTAATCAAATTATCAATTTTAAACATTCAGTATCCTATTATTCTATATCTTAAGCTGTCATTGTTATAGAAGAATTCAAATGTATCACTTTATGTTATACGAATCATACTAATATAATTATATATTGTGCAGAAATTTTGTTTCATACTGATTAATTGCATATAAGCAAGTTATTCACATTCATGTTATTAATTTAGTGCTATTGTAAGATTTTTGATTCTAGTGCAGATGTCCCAATCTGCCTTTCTCCCAGCAATTGATCTCCAATTCTTTACTTTTAGGATGGCAAAATCCTCATCCACACAGTCTTTCCATCTCTTTTTGGGCCTTCTTCTTGGTCTTTTATTAGTGGGGTTACATTAAAAACTTTATATGCTGTTCGTTCTGGGCTCATTCTTACTAAATGCCCTGCCCTCTCATTCTGCTTAGTTTTATAGACTTGATAATATCATTGTCATTAAAGATCTTATATATTTTAATTGTATCTTTTTCTCCAGTTGTTATAATTGAGAACAGCGCCAAAGATGTTTCACAGGACCTTCTTTTCGAAAATCGCTAATATCTTCTCTTCATTTTTTGTCCATATCTCAGAGGCATAATTCAAAACCGACTTGATCAGTACCTTATACAGTAAGATCTTTGTCTTCCTTTTTATTAAGTAAGATTTTAATAATGCTCTTAAACCAAAGAAGCTGGTGCAGCATGTCTTTTCTCCGAACTTGCGCCATAAAACCCAACCAACTAAACCAAAGAAGCAGTGATTGGCTGCAATAATTCTTTTCCTAATTTCAGGATTTATGTCATTATGCTAGTTTATTTTTGAACCTAGATATTTGAAATTCTTCACAGATTCAAATTTAAAAGAATCTATTTCAAAAAGTTTAGAGATGGTTTCCATTCTACCACAATACATATATTTTGTTTTCTCCACATTCACTCTTAAGTTCATTTTTCTAGCTGATTTCTCCAGTGCCAAAAAATTGTTCACCCAGAGCAATTCTAGACCTTGCAGTAATGTCCACATCATCAGCATATGCTACAATTTGCACTGATTTACTAAATATAGTGCCCGAAGTTTCTATGCCAGCATCTCTAATCACTTTTTCTAGAGCTATGTTAAACAGAAGGCATGCCAGTGCATCTCCCTGTCTAACTCCATTGTGAATTTCTTGACACAGCTTGTCCTTTTTGGACCTAGCGCCAGAAAACCTAACCAACCAACCATTGTGAATTTCAAAAGAGGCGGATAGTTCTCCCTGAAATCCCACCATTGAGATGGTTTCGGTGAGTGTGAGCATTATAAGTTTAATTAATTTTGATGGAACATTAAAATCAGATAGGGTCTTTAAAAGCTCAGTTCTATTAATACTATCATATACTGCCTTAAAATCTATAAACAAATGAAGGGTCTCTTCAAAATTCTTTGCATTTCTCCAAAGTTTGTCTCAAGATAAAGATTTGGTCAACTGTGGACCTTCCTTTTCGGAAGCCTCTCTGATAATCTCTGATAACACTGTCTACAATAGGAGACAGACGATCAAATAGGATATTTGAGAATACCTTATAGGCAATACATAACAGACTTATTAATCTATAGTTTTGGCAATTCAGTACATCACCCTTTTTATGTATTGGACATAAGATACTCAATTTCCATTCAGTAGGTAATATTTCTTTCTCCCAAATAGATAGAATAATTTGCCAGATGTTGTTCACATAGTGTTTCCACCATATTTAAGGAGTTCAGCTGGGATATTATCTGGTCCTGCCACTTAATTACATTTTAACTTGTTGATAGCGAGGTGAACTTCTTCCAAAGTTGGAGAGTTGGCTTGTGTATCGTTATTGTCAGTCATAAAATTCAAGTCACTTGACTCATTGGAGTTAAGTAGATAGTCAACGAGTTCAACACATCTATCCAAGATTTTATTTCTTTCATTATTGATGTTCCATTTTTATCTTTACAAAGAGAAATTCTAGGTTTAAAGTCTTTTCTTCCCTCGTTGATGACCCGATAAAAAGCTCTGTTCTCATGGTTAATCCTAAGAGATTCAACTTCATTGAGTTGGTTCTCCTTGTAAGCTTTCTTTTGTGTGCTTTCTTTTCTTCTCTACGTGCACTCCGATATTCATCAATTGATTTTCTAATGAATTTCCTATTAAGCATATTTTTATAGGCTTTATTTTTATTTTCATTGACTTTTCTGCACTCATCAAACCAGTCAGTTCTTATTGATCTTTTTTCTTTGCCCAGCAACTTATCTGCTGTTGAAAGTATAGAATCTTTTATAATTTGCCATTTTTCATTTAACTCATTATAAATTCCCTGAGAACATTAGGATTGTTCAGCCTTCCACAATTAAATCTTACAGAACTGACCTTTCTAGCCTTCCTTGCCAGTGAAAATCTTTCTCTTAACTTGCAAATCACTAAATAGGGATCAGAGTCCAGGTTTGCTCCTCTGAAAGTTTTCACATCCAGAAGATTTGTACGATATCTAGAGCTAATTAAGACATGGTCAATCTGATTGCTATATGATGCATCAGGGGATCTCCAAGTTACCTTGGGAATATCTTTATGTTGGAAAAATGTGCTTCTAATTATCACATCATGACAGGCAGCAAAACTAATAAGTCTAACAGCATTATCATTTAAGACATTATGTAGACTATAATTTCCAAAAACCAGTATAACTTCTTCCTCACGACCAGTTTTAGAGTTGAAGTCACCCATGATTAATTTCACGTCATGTCTAGGACATAGGCCTCATACGTGATCTAACTCATCGTGGAATAGATCTTTCTCCTCGTCATCTTCTTCAGTCGGTGCATATACATTAATGATGGAATAGTTAGCAAAATTTCCTTTTAATTGTAATAGACACAGAAAGGGCTTGGAAATCTATAACCAAGTAACTGAGTTTTTTGCTTAGGATAAAACCAGTTCCATATAAGTGTTTTTTTATGACAACTATAAAAAAAGTGCATGTCTCTTCAGTCCAGTGCATTTCCTGTATAGCCAGCAAGTCCAATCTATATGAATCCATTTGCTCAATCAGCAATTGCAGATTTTTACTTTGATAGAGCGTGCGTATATTCCATTATCCAAATCTCATATCCTTTGATCGTTTACTGGTCGAATGCCATAAAGGCAGTTCGGCATTTACTTCTTTGGATTTCTAAAACAGGCTGGTTTTTACAGGGTGGAGTTATTGGCCCAACCCCCAACCTGGAGGACCAGTCCCCTGATATAATTCCCAGGGGCAGGGTACCCGCCTATACCCCCAAGCACTAGGTACCTATTTTAGTCGCCGCTTACGACATGCATGAGCTACATTGGGACTATTATTTCAAACCCGGTCACCACACAGGTTAGATGTACAACATAAGATTCATTTTTAAAAGTATGCATTGCAACAAACTTACTTTTGTAAAAACTGAAGTTATCAATGTTATTTATTTAGCTATCTTTCTTGGTTATTGTGTACCCCTACATACTAGCACTAAATATTGTTCGATTAATTACAATGTTATTTGATAAACGTCAACCTTTATTTAAAATGCCAATATGAAAGTTGATTAAAATAAGAGTTGTTGTTCTAATTTATTTTAGCTGTCAACATAATCTGATTTTACTTATATCATATTTCAAGTTGAAAAATATGAACTAAATTCTTGCGTCACCTACTCATAAAGTACAAAGAATTCTAAATTTCCAAACTTAAAATTAATAATTTAAACTTCTAAGAATATTTCTGCTTTAAATTAGAACAATTGAAATTTCAGACTTATGATATTAAGCTGACAAATTACAAAACTGTGATACTAAAGGACTATTCTGATAAATTGTAATAACTCTTTGGCACATCAGAAGTTGTCATAAGTTTAGTGTCTTAAGCCACACACACACACATAAGAATGTGTTCTTTAATGTTCGAGATTCGTCATGTAAATAAATCCATTTTGACACAGTAATCTGATTTACCCTCATTCATCACTTATATTAATAGTTCAATTCAATTTTGTAATAATTCTTCATATGCACAAATAATATTTGTGCATATGAAGCTTCTTAATTTAATTCTTCGTATAATCAAGCTGGTGTCTTAGTAGTGCTCTACCTTGTGTTTAACAATTTATGAATTTGATTATTTCAGGTGTAGATCTTCATATTTAGTTGAGAATCCATTTTAAACTGAGTTTCAATTAGCCCTTGTGTATGAAAAGTGATAAAACATCTATCAAATCAACTCTTCAATTAATGAAGAGTTTGCTTTTGTTGATATCTTGTACTAAAAATTTAAAATAAAGGTTCATTTAACAGTATTAGATTATTATATAGTTATTTTATAAGATATTGTTATTATTTTAATTATATTGAATTCAGATTTCAATATTTATGTTTACAATTAGAACTATTTAGAAAAATATGCATAAAATATACTTTTCCTTTAATATGAAAGTGATTGATTTTTTTGATTATTACTATCTAGTAATCTATTTAAATTGAAATTTATATGAATATATAAATTTACTTGTGATTTTTTTTAAAAGAATATATGAATTAAATGTGTAATAGTCTATAATGATTGAATATGAGTAAGCATTTTTGGAATTTTTTTACTTTATAGATTGTTTTAAAAATATTTCAAATTTAATTATAATTTTTTTTCTTCCTTAGGATATATTATAGGCATTTTTTCTAGCTTATGTACAATTATTGTTGTTACCAGTGCATTGACACCATCTACATTCCTTACAAATGCTGATCAACAAAGGCTAAAAAGGGTGTTATCTACTGCATTCCCATTAAGTGATTTAATTACTGCACATTATGCTGTTCTTGGTTACACACTGCTTGGTGAAACATATCCTGAGGTATATATATAATTTACCTTAAAAAAAAAAAAAAAACTTATTTGTGAATCAAATTTTGGAATATTATTAAATTTATTTTTCATTTGAATGTTTTTATATGAAAGATCACTTTTACTTGTGATTATTACATATTAAATTTGATTTAAGTGATCATTGTTAATATAGCTTTATATGAAATAAAATCATAAATGTAGCTAGATATTTTCATAAATGATAAACCCTTAGAAATATTAAAATTATTCATTTCAAATTTTTTTAAGGGCTTATACTTACTTATTTGGGATATGCTTTTATATTATATCTCTGTTTTTATTCGGTTTTCATGTATAAAAAATGCTTTTTGAATTGTTGTAAATAAATGTAAGAATTTCCAATAGAAATGGAATCACTGCCAGCTTTAAGCCATGCTATCAAATTACTGAATGATTTAAAAACATTGTTTATTTCATTTTACTGACTAATCAAAAAATGTTTTGCTATGAAACAAATTTATTAATTTTATTTTGGTTTATTTGTAAAGATGGGGCTAAACATTTTCACCAATAAAATATGTACGGTTATGTTTCTGAGTTTTCTGTATAGTGTCATGAATATTAATTGTATCAATTTAAAACTGTAATGTTTACCGTTTATAAAACAGTTCTTATAAGATGTTATACGAAGTTCAAAATTGATAAAATCCAAGGAACCAGCACAGGTTTGATATGATTTCCAATATTTATGTCTAGTTCTACACAGTTATCTCACCAACGTAAATTTTGTCATTTTGCACAAGATCCAGTTTCAAAATCCTTTGTGCTCAAACCTGAACTTTGAACATTGCACTCTCATGCTATTTTAAATTTCAAATATCAAAATTTTTAATATTTCATTATAGCTACTAAATACAGAAGTATTATACTAATAACTGAAAACTAATTTCACAAAAATTACATACTAAAAAACAAATATAAACTAAATATCATGCAGTCTACAGTGGGAGATAACCAGGCGATAAAGCTAAAACAGTAATGTAACTATTTTAGAAAACTGATTTTAATTAACTGAGCAGTAGTGCCCATCTTAAAAAGCATCAGTGTAATATAATCTACCCCTGAGACAACTGGGCAGTGAAGCTAAATCTACAATGTAAATAACATAGATTTTTATAAAAAGTCTGATTTTAATTAGCCTGGCAGTGGTGTCCACATTTTAAGGATGTCAATGAAAATGCATTCTAGTACCAGAGAGAACTGAGTAATAAAGCTAAATCAATAATATAAATAAGACATTTTATATGAAAATATTTTAAGTTTCTAATTATATTATTACTGAACATACATTTTTATGAAAACTCCAGTTTAAGCCTTGTAATTCCCAGTAAACCTATGTACACATCAAAATTTTTTACACAATAAGTTGCATAAATTTTAACACTCAATATAGCACTTTTAATCAAATAATCCATAAAGTAAAAATTCTACTTATTACTTCAAAAGAATTAAGAAATGCAAATTCACTTTCTCATTATCCATACTTTTCAACTTCCTACACACTAATACCAAAATTTTGACATACTTTCTAAACAAAATGTAACTTCAAACTCTTAAGTTTCTATTTAATATCTTTTGAAACATAACATCAAATATTTATATTCAGTTTGCACTTTTAAAACAAAAAACTAAAACAAAAAAATATTGTGCCTGGTTACATCAGGTTATATCATAAAATCTCAAAAAAATTTCAGCTCAGTAAACCTGTTTGGCCTCTTTATTGCTGAGTAGGCTCTTAGGATTAAACTTTAAAATAATTATTAATAAAAATTATTTACATGCTAAAGGATCAAACTGATAATTAATATAATAACAATAAAATTGTAGGCTGGAAAAAGTTGATAAAAACCTTTGGATATAAATCATTGTCGTATAAAAAATTTTTTTTAATATTCTAGTACATTAAGATTTTTATTTAATTATTATTTATAGAAATTGTACTTGTTAGTGCAGATTTAAAAATTTTCTTTCCCAAGATGATTTCATTTTGTCTATTGACCAATGACTGTCTCAATTACAATTTAATATTGTAATTAAATATCCAGTTTACGTGTCAGTTTTTTTTTTATTTCTCTTCACTACAGTATAGTAAGATAATGATGTATAATTTATTAAATTATACATTATTTTACTACATCAGTGATTCTCAACCTGTGGGGCGCGCCCCCCTAGGGGGGCGCGAGCATATCCAAGAGAAAATGTTATTTATAAAAATTGATTAAGTGACTGAAAGGAAAGAACACACACACACATACAAAACAAAATACATTTCGACATATTTAATAATTAACATATTAAATTAAAACAACTTACTAAATTAAAAACAAATTTAATAATTATTAGTGACTTCCTTGGGCCTGTCTTTCAGACCAAAGTTTTTGGAAGGAGGGTTTAATATTAGAAATAGACACTCTCAGTTCTTTTTCTATATTTAGCTGAGATCTATATTTTGTCTTCAAAGAAGCCACCGCAGAAAATACAGTTTCACAAAGGTAAGATGTTGAAAATGGTAGTAGAATGCGAAATGCCCTTGTTTTTAGTGCAGAAAACTCATCATCCAATCCTGCCCAAAATTCAAAGAGTGATGTATTACTAAATTGTCTTTTGATTCCGCCGTTTGCTGTGAAGTCTATGAAGGTTTCTTCCTCTTCGATTGAGAGTCCTTCGGGAGTATTTTGAAATGGATCCCTCACCCACTTGTAACTTGATATCAGTTTGTCGTCAGCAAGAAAGTACTTTTTAAAATTCTTTGCTAGCATTGCTAAATGATTTTCAATGGTTACAAAAATAGCTTTTACATGTTGTTCTTCAGCCTTGTAAGTTTTAATACAATCATTCAAATTGGCAAACATTGTTAAGTTTTCTTGCTTTAAATTTCTGCTCCACAATTCCAATTTCCTACTAAAAGCATTATTTTTATCACTCGTATCCAATGTATGTGTATTTGCTCTTTGCAGTTGAAGATTCAAGTTATTTAATTTCTCGAATATGTCGACCATGTAGCTCAATTTCAACACAAATAAACTATCGCGAAAATTCTCAGCTTCCGGTCTGTTTTCCTCTTCTAGGAAAACGGTGATTTCTTCTATTAATTCATAAACACGTTGCAAAAATTTCCCTCGTGATAACCATCTTGCCTCGCAATAAAATAGTAATGCTGAATGTACTGCACCCATGTCTTTACAAAGTGCAGAAAAGATTATTGATTTCAGGAGTCTCATTTTTATATAATTTACTGCAGTTACAACCGTGGTTAACACAATATTCAAACCAGGACTCATTTCTTTGGAAGCCAAAGCTTCTCTGTGGATCATGCAATGTGTCCAGACGCAATGTGGCGATTTTTGTTTCACAAGTGCTTGAATACTTTGGAATCTTCCTGACAGAACGAGCACCATCCGTGCATATTCCAACACAATTTTTCCATTCTATATTTGCCATGTTCATAAAATCATTTAAGATAGCAAATAAAGCGAGTAATGTTGCTTTGATCTCTATTGGTTTGCAGTAATAAGTAATTCTTCTACTACTGACAAATCATCACAAAATCTAACATAGGCAATGAAATGAGCATCTTTATTACTATCTGTTGCCTAATCAAGTTGTATTGAAAACAATTTGTAACTCAACTTCGACAAAAGCTCACACTCTACATCATCTATATCAGCAATTCGACGGGCAACAGTATCATTTGAAAGAGGTATAGACTGCATTTGTTTTGCAAAATTATCTCCAAACATAATTTCTACAATATCAATCCCGGCTGGCAAAATAAGCTCTTCACCAATGGTGTGAGGCTTTTTACATCTGGCTATTTTATATGAAACTTTGTAAGAGGCAATTAAAGCTTTTTCATTCACAAAGTTTTTTTAAACAACGATTTTTGCTTTTCATATGATTATAATTTTAATTTGAAGAATTCTCTGGGTTTGTTTATGTACTCACTATGAAGCGTTTCCAAATGTCGTTTAAGTTTATTAGGTTTCACGCTGTCTGCCGCCAACATTTTTGAGCAAATGATAGACAGGGGCCTTTCTTCTTCATTTACTTCAGTACTAGTGAACCTAAAATTTAAGTATTCTTGAGAATATTTTCTTGATTTTATTTTCGGAACCACGCTCATCTGTGTACTTGTTGATGCTTGTCTATTGTCTAATGCTCGCATATGTCTGCTTAAAAATTTATCCATGATTCTGCATAAGTCTGCTGCTGTGAATATTTAATACGGTGAATTGCAATTACACGAAAATATATAAAATATACACATTCAGAATAGATTCAATAGGGATAGAAGGATCGACTCGACTGAGATTGTCTGGAATTGAAATTGGCGTCATAGAACTTTCTCCTTCTCCCTATGAGAAAACATTTGTTAACATCTGCGCACGCTCCTACCTTAATTTTTTGCTGACCAGACAAATTCCAGACAAATCGAAACTTCTCGCGAAACCGTGAGAATGCCCGACATGGCAGGACGCAAGAGCAATAAAAAAGCATAGGATTCTTGTTTTTTCAATGCTGAGGATCGGTGTTGCAAAATGTCAATAAATTTCGGTATTCTTGGTAATTTGTAAAGTTTAAAATTAAAGTTGTAGTGCAGGTTTAGCGCCAAAATACATTATTATTGTATATATTTTATTGTATGCGGTGGGGAGGAAGCGCGATGAAAATTATGATTGAAAATTGGGCCGTGAATACTAAAAGGTTGAGAAACACTGAACTACATCAAAAAGTCTACATGTGTGCTATGTATGTAAAAGTTACGCTACAGGAAGATGCTGTCATATGCAAATTATTAACTTTTTAAATGAATTTATATAATATAAATGAAACACCTACATTTGGATGGAAAAATTATCCAGCAGCTTTCAAATAATTTAATCGCATTTGCACATTTTTATCTACTGAAAAGTTAGTGGCTTACATAAGGAGGAATGCTCACCAATATGGTTCTTTCTCATAAAAGAGATTTGTAGTATACCAGGATTACAATTTATCATATTGCAATATTGCTGTTTACATTTGTCAGTATTTAATGACTTCTGCATATGGAGTCTATAAATTTTTGATGATCTTAAGGGACATGCTCGGTTTCAGCTGTCTGTTATCACTTACAGCTGAGGGAATATTCATTATCCATCAGGCCTTAATAATTTGTACTACCATATCACAAGTCCTGAGTCAAGAAATAAGTGTTTTTCAGGAGACGAACTTCAGCTTCCTTTGGGCTGTGCTCTAGTAATTGAATGGTTTACCCTCTTCTTTAGTTCAACAGTTCATGAGTTTGAATCCCATCTTGGGCTTTGATGTTTGTAGTGGTTCGGAATCCACTTTAAACTACAAGTTCCAATCTAATTAATCCTCACATGCATAACATTCAGAGACAAACAAACCAATTAACTTTTGAGTCTACAAGCACAGGTATCATTTTATTTGCTCATTGACAAACTTGACTTATAAATAGTGTGAGTTTGTATTTTTAAGTGATATGCATACTAATTAGAGGAAAATTCATTAATTTTTTGTTTAAATAAAAATATTTTGTTTTAAATGATGAATCTATATTTTAAAAACATGTGTTTTTAAAATGTAGTTTTGAAGCAATAAAATTGATTTTTTTGTTTGATATTTTATGATTTTGCATATTTATTTTACGTTATGCATACTAAATAAATTTTTCAAACAATTTTAATTATTTATAAAGTTAAAGCAGTTTAGTATACAATATATATAACATTTTTTTACATATATAATTTAACATTAATTTTTCTATTTTACAAACTTTTAATTTTAAGAATTATTTTACTCGCCCTATTAATTTGTGAAAATGAGCATCTATTGTATTAAGAATGTGATACAATTTATAGTTAAATTAAATGCTAGTTTTTATTCCTTATTTAAATTTTGTTTATGATATTTATATTTTTAAAAAAGAGTATTATACTGATTTCATTATAATGTTATTTTCTGTTCAGGATGTCTGCAAATTTTTTGAATCTAAAATGGACAAAAAACGTTTGGACACACTTTTTCATGCTACCAGCGGAGGTAAATTAGCCAATTGTAAGGTGAGTTATATATCATTAAGAAGTTCTTATTTATGTTTCATATTATTATATTTCAAAATTACTATTTTAAAACTATTTATTATTCATGCATGAACTATTTTAAAAGCCGTTAATTGAATGAAATTAATGGATTAAACAGGCCTTTGATGTAAAGAGAACTTAAATGAAAATAGTTTTATAATAGGAATATTAATATATAATCTATGTTACTGGGAATTTTTAAATGAAATATATATTATGTTTCTTTTATTAAACTTTTGTTTTGAGTTGAATTGAAAATGGCTGCCTAGAATTAAGTGAAACTTATGCCAAATTGTCCATTTTTAGATAATATTAATTAAAAACTTTTTTGGAACTTTAAATTATAGCATTTGTAATTAATTTGAAGTATAATTAAGCCTTTTTTGAAAACCTTGTTAAGTTCTTTAAGCTGAGACCTTATTAAAGAAAGAAGTTAATTACTTTTTCTTATGAATGCTACTCATGCTTTTTATATTTGCTTTAATATCTTATTGAAATATTTTATGAAACCAATACCATGCTCTTATATCAACTGTAACCCAAAAGTATAATAAACACTCTAGAGTTGTTTCAATTGTATATCTGTTAAGATGGAGATACTTTAAAATAATTTGGTAAAATCGTAGGGTCCTGTGTAAATTTGGTGTGATTACTAATTTATATGCCAAGTGCTGTACAGTTATCTTTTCAACCTAAATTACGTTGCTATGTGCAAAAATCAGTTACCTGATACTGACATCATCATTTGATTCAAATATTACTTACAGAAGCAGAGTGTCCAAAAAATAAAATACCTCATTTTCTGAATAAAAATGTATTCAAAATGGCTGGCTTACACAAAAGGTAAAGGTAGCTGTTCTATTATGTACTAAAGCACTTGTGAAGAGAAATAACTTAAAAAATTAATAAAATTTGCTAACTCAGCTCAGACTTTAAATTTCTTTATCTTTCAGTTCTATCTTTGGCAATATATTTTGCTTGTTTTAAAAATGCCTCGTATCTTATATCACTGCAGTGTTTAAGATAAATTCAAGAATAAATTCTTGGCATGCTATATCTTTATTTTAGAAAATCTGCCTGGAAAAATTAGATTTAAAAATATTTGTGCATCTATGGTATATGATAAGCAAAACAATCTTTAAATGTATCTTTCAATATCCATTTTATATTTAGGACAATCCAATTTTCTCCTTTGTGCAAAAATTAAGCATATTCTTCAATGCTTTTTAAAAACTATTTTAGTAAAGCTAGATAAACACAGATTATAAATTTAAGAAAAAAAAAAGTTTCTGGATTTTGCTTAAAATTTTTATGAAATAATGCTGTTGATTTAAGGAATGTTTTCTGGAATCTGATACATTGTTTTAAATGGTTGAACTCATTCACATATAAACATTTTTGTACATGAGAGCGAATTTAATTTGTTTGACAAATTTATCTATTGATTTATTTGGTATGCTTTATACTAAATTGTATAGTACTAATCTTCTCTTTTAAGATATTATGCAAATCAGTTTTGAAAAGAATATTTTAGTATTTCTAAATATTTAACAAATTTCTTCCTATTAATCTTTTATTCTGTTATGTTCAAAGGTTTCTATAGAAAATACATAATTTTTCAGTGCTCTGAGGAATTATAATTGAATTTTTTAACTCTGTGTTGATAATAAAAAAATTTATAATTGGTATGAATTTCTTAAGACTAAATTGTCTTAAATTCCCACAGATAATTTTTTATTTCCTGCATGTTTCCTAGATTTATTGAAATTGCTTACAATGAAGTCTGCTGTAAATGTATACTAAAGATTTTAGTTCAAATTACAAGCAGATTTTTTTCTTTGATTTTCATTTGAAATAAGTTTTTTCAATGAAGAGAATAAAGCAAAAAAGGAATAAACTGGTAGCTTTGGAATAAATTAGTATCCTTTGAAAAATGCACTACTTCATTTGATTAGCAAGCATGTATTGAAATATAGGTTTTTTTATAGATACATATTCAAAAATGTAATCTTAATTAATGTGATTTTTATCTATGAAAAAAAGTAGCATTCATTATGTATGCTAGAGAACTGATAAGGGCAATTATATATATTTCATAAAGGCATCCTGTTTTGAATTCTTGTAACTCCGTATTCAAAAGCTAAGGAAATTCCTATTCAGGCCAGAAACCAATCAATAGATTTCTTAGTAAAAGAACTGAAATTTATAAATTTCTGTTTTTTTTTCATTTTATGTTCTAATGTAGTTTTATTATTAAGGAAACTTGACTAATCTCATTATGAATCAAATGATGTGTTAGGCTTATTATTTAATATTAGATTTTTGTAAATTTCTTCTAATTTTTTAATTTTTTCCCTGCATTAGCTTTATTAATTTTTTGTGTTGATAAAGTATTTAAGACAAAAATGTTAGATGTTTTTTAATATTAATTCAAATACTTTTATAAGCTTTCTACAATTTATATTGAAATTTTACTGTTTTCTTAGTTAAGTACTGCTGGATTGCAACAAGTTTTGGATGCAGCCATAACTGAAGATGCACCAATGCAAGAAATTTACCATGCTGCTCTTTCATTAAAGAATTTAAATTTAAAAAGTAATTAAATTTGTTAAAATATCTTGTTAATTGTTTTTTTGTACTGGAAACTGAAAATTATAGTGTTATATTAAAGTAATCTAAATATCCCCAATGTACTATTATAGTTGATTCAACAAAAGTGGCCAAAGTCTTGACTGCAGCTCTTAAACGAGACGATAGTGTTATAAAGTAGGCATTTAAATACTTTTCTTATTGCTCTCATTATATGTTTAATATTTACTTGTATAATTATATATTTGATTCTTTCTAGTCTTGCCTATGCATTCCATGTTGCATCAGTTCTTCAAAAAGATTACACACAATTCTTTGAACGAATAGAAGATGTTATTGTTCAGGCTGATGAAGTCGATGGTAAATATTTGCAAGTAAGTATTCATTTTTGAACATGTATTTGATTTTATATTTGTAATAAAAGAATTATCATAACTTCATAATTATGTTTCATAAATTTTCTTTAATTTTGCTAATGAAATTTTAGGAAGTAAATCATAGTTATATATGAAGAATACTAAGTTTTCTATTATTACATAAATGCTTAAAATAATGCATTACAGAAACTGTTTAGTCTAAAAATTTAATCTAGTATTGGAAATCATGCTTGAGTTTTGTGTGATTGATTATGAGGAATTGCCTGTTTTCTTTTCATGTGATTTCTAATTGACTTTTTTGCAGAGAATAGCTAGTTGAAATAGATAAATTTATTTTTCATAAGTTTTCCAATTTTTCTTCCCAGTTTAATAATTTTACAGATGTTAATGTAATAGTTGCACCTTTGAAAATGACTTACATTTAGTTACTTGTTCTAGTATTCTATGTTTCATATTCTGTGCTATAAAAAATTATATCTTTTACAAAAAAAAAAAAAAAAAAAAAAAAAATTATTGGATTTAGTAGATAAGTTTTATTGGGAAAGTAAAAATTGTTCATTTGAGGAAAAGCAACAGACTTTTGCAAGTTTATAAATTCTGTGTTATCAGTGTTTACAATTTTAAAATTTTTTATCAAAGAACTCTTGGTATATAATAAATCTTAGCAAATTTTGAGAAAAATCTTATTACCATATAAATTAAAAGATAATTATTGTAGATTTCCTAAGAAGTTTAAAACAATAAAATGAAATATTTAAAAAAGAAATTATGGATAAATAAATAAAAACAATATTGTTTTGCTATAGTAAATAAATTTGGCAAAACTAAATTTCAAGGATTGATTGCTGTTAAAATTATTCTCTTAATCAGATTCCTCTTCATGATATATATTTTACTATTATTATTTATACTTAAAATCATTTAAAAATTTCTGCTTCCAGTTTGAAGGTGGATTAGGAATCACTGCTACAACAATTAGTGGTGTGTATAAACTTGCAACAATTGTGAAAACTGCACCAGCATTGACCCCTGTAAGAGTTGTTTTACATTTATTTGTTTTTTGTACAATGGCTTGTTATATTGCTTTGTAAATTATGATAATTCTTTCTAGGAACAAGCCATCAAATTTACAAATTATTTTCTAAGCAGAAAATTTGTACAAACAATTAAAGGATCTGCTCAGTTACTTGAAATTTTGAAAATTTTCACTACAAATAAGGTAATTTTATGTTTTTACAAATATACTGTAGGTTTTCTGAATTTTTTTCTAAACTTTAAAATTTTATTATGATGTTAAAGATCTTTACGTGTATTTTTAGTATAATGTAGTTTCTCAAAACTAAGAAATTAACTATCATTACATTTCTTATTGTGAACATATTATTTTTTTCTATTTTGTAATATTTAAATAAAATGTTTTGTTAGAATGTGTCTTATTTTTTAATGTCATTCTATAATAATCACTATATAAAATTAGCTTGAAGAGTTTTGAGTTCTTAAGAAGGAAAACATTTAGGACTAATTACTTTTCAAATAAAAGAATAAATGAGGCTATTTATTATTTGTGACATGTTGCATCTGCATTGTTCAATTGATCTTTGATTGATTAAATTCAAACAAAAATTTTAGTTATAAAATACTAAACTATTAATTCAAGGATGAAAAGGCCATTTATGACTAAATTTTTCAATAATATTAATAAACCTTTCCCCTTTGTTCTGATAAAGACAATAGATTCTAAAAGAGATTTGAAAAAATTACCTTCTCCAGTAAGAAATTTGACTCTCTTTACAAAACAAATTTTATGTATTGTAATGGATGTGGTTTTGTAGAACTATGGTTTGGGTGGTTTGTTTTTATTCTTTTAACAAAATAGTTATTTCTAGAGTTGAAAAGTGACAAACAAAAAGTTTATTGTTCATTTGTATATCTATAATATTTTTTTTACATATGTGGTAACTACCATACTGGAAAGTTTAGAATCAAGATATTGATATTTTTTTATAGATATATATATTAATAGGACTTTTTATTTTAACAGTGATGAGGATTTTAAAATCTTATTTTTCTGCAATTAAAAAAACTGACAATAACTATATAAATTATAAAACTATGCAGTTTTAAATTTAGTTTACTATAGTATTTGTACTCTAAATTTACAAAACCTAATTTCACTGAATCTTAACTATAAATAAGTTACTTCAATATTCAATTTATATTTTTGATAATAAAGTGAATTGTATTTTTCTTTTTGATAAATTAAAGTTTTTATTTATATCAATTTATAAACCTATACAATAAGATGTATAGGTATTTGGTTATGTAACAAGCTGAGGAATATGACTAAAAATTAAAATTTTAAACTTTCAAATAATCCCTGTTTACTTAATAATTATCTTGTCACCATCTGTGTTCATTAAACCTCTCATAACATTTTTTTTTTTTAATTTTTTAATAGGTTAAAAAAAATATCATATTTTTTTATTTCAGATTTCAAATTTACATATATTTTATAATTAAGATATACAAAAAAAATTTTATTTATAGAATTTTTTCCCTCCAATATGAATTAAGTTTATATTAAAAGGTCAAAATATTAAAATTGAAGAATTATAATATAAAAATATAAAAGCAATATTTTGAAAAATTGATTTTGATTATTTTATGAGATGTGAAGGTAAAATATATATATATACTAATAAAAATATGCAAAATCAGATTCATCACTATCCAAAGAGAAATCCAAGAAACTCTCATTAGTTTCACTATAACTGTCTTCAATCAGAGTCGGAACCACTATCAGTATCAGAAATATAGGTTCTATCATTTGTGAAATGCTTTTACCAGACATATTTGAATCTTTGAAAAGCATGCACAAAATGCTACAAAAAATTCTTGTATATTTTCTAGAAATTTGGACAACTAATGCTAGCTGTTAACCCACTTCTAAATAAACAGTTAAACATCACTGAAAAACTAAAATAAAACCATGAATAGGAAAAGATAGGTTTGCACAGTAAAATAGATGGTAAAAATGCATCCCTTTGGAAATCACAGGATGATCAGCAAGAGGATGGATTTTAAACTTTTGAACTTTAAAATTTTATCTTTTATTTCAGTTCCATGTCCCTGTTGCTCTTACTCTTGCCAGCAATAGTGCTTTATCTGATGAAAACCCTAATATACAAGTTCGCATAACAAATGTTTTAGGATCATCTCTTGGCCCTCTTACTGTTACAGTGGATAATGCTAAAAGAATAGGAGATGATGTTGTAGTAATGAATAAGAAAGTATTTCAACCAGTTAAGGGCAGCAAGTAAGAGCTTATTTTAAAATATTCTAAATTTATATGTGTTTATAGTTGAATTCCATAGATAATTCTTCACGATTACATATTTTATGTGTACATAGTATTAAAAACTTTCTTTTATGGCTGTGTTTCTGATATGTTTACAATCAACATTGTTGTTTAAAATAGAGAAATAACTGAACATTAAAACTGCTAGCATAATAATGTAATTTAATAAATCTTGGCTCAAAAATGTAAATGATTGTGTTTATAGGCATAAAAACTAATTCTAAGGAATACAAAGTTTAGAAAAAATGTATGTATGTAATTCTTTCTTCTTTTACTTTGTGCAAGATTTGATGTCATAAGTTAGAACAAGATTCTACCTTCATATTAATTGAATTCTATATTTAATTCTTCACATTATTTATTTTAAATGTATAAGGCTTGTTTTGTTTTATTGTAATATATTTAATAATTTGAGATGTGTCTACTATCAGTATTGTTATCTAAAATATTTATTGTAAAATATTTTTTATTATTCTAATCACATTTAGTCTCAGAGCTACTTGAAAGAACAACAATTAGGACAAAATCAAAGTCTCTCAAAAACAGTAAAGACAGACCCCCCCCCCTCCCAAAGTTATAATGCGAGAAAACTAATTGGGTGATTTCTCTCAAATATTTCTTGTTGAATTTGAAATTAGAATACTTAAGTTTTTAACTACCTTAAATTTCTAAATGTAATCTTATCTATGTATAAAATATAAATGTTTTTTCTTTAAAAATTTATACAAAACTGAAAATCTATATATAGTTTAAAATCAAAAACAATAAATATTATGTTTATTATTTTTGATTTTTAACTGTATATTAAAAATAAACTATTTTTGATATATAGTTTAAAATCAAAAATATTATTAATAAATGTGTCACCATACTGTTGAAAATATTAAATTCAGTAAAGAATGGAATAATTTCTATACAAAACAGCTTTGATAATCTGAATTAGTGCTTTTTTTGGAGCTCATGCATTTATCTAATCATTTCTAGTTTTGTAAACGACTGATAAATTCTATCCCTGAATTATTTTATTTAATTGTTTCAGGAGAAATAAAAAAAGAATCTTTTTTTATAAAAAGAATGACTCACACACACACACACACATTTCAATAAAAATTTAGTTTTTTTTGAGAAATATGAATCATAAAATTAAAATATTTCATGACATTAAGCAAAAAGAGAGAAAAACCCATATTTTTGTAAAATTATGAGACACATATTTAAGCTTATAATTTAGCTTTAGAAAAATTTCCTAAAACTGTATTTGCACACTAAAATATATTGTTAATTTGTTTTATATAGTAAAAAAATATATGAAAGTTACTTTTGTTCTTAATTTATTTTCATTACCAATGTTACAGAAGTATTAAAAGCACAAGTGCTTATTTGCTTCTGCATTTTACCTTATTCTAGTTCTTGTTATATCACATTTTCATTGAATTATCAATTTGGAGATGTATTTCCCATTATATGAATTAACTGTTATTTATTTTCACAAGTATTATTCTTTTGAATCTATTTTGATTTAAATTCTATAAAAGCAGAACATTTTTCTTTAAATTCTTAACTTTCCCTTCTGAGCACTTTATTCTATTCAGCAGTTCTTGTAGATTTTCTTCTCATAGGGGGAATGTTTAAAGTGGTTTGAAATCAAGTTTATATTAATTAAATTGGCTCTTATAAGCAAAAAGTGGAAAAAGTTTGACAAACAAATCAAACCTGGTTTTGCTTTTGATATAATATACATTTAGCTTTGCATGCTGCTTGTGTTAAATTTTTGCATTATTGAGTATTGAAATTGAATTAAATAAAATAAAATAAAATTGGCTATCATCCGTACATTTAATATAAGTAAAAATTAAAACAATCCTTTTACATCTTTTTTGATGTGTTTAAATATTAAAAGTAATTACAGTTTGTTGATAATATTTTATATTTGTTTCCTATTTAAAATGTTTTTCAGTATATTAATATTAAGGACATTTGTCTTTGTAGTTATATATATTTATCTTTTTGTTTCTAAGGCTCAACATCTGAGTTATTATAAATTTTTTAATTGTATTTATTATTCATCTTATGATTACCTGAGTGTATAAATCTTTTTAATTCATTATTGATTTTACTTTTTCTTATTCTAATATGTTATGAAAGATTATCAAAATCTTCTTATAAACTTTATATTTTAGCTCTGATAATGTCTTAATGTCACCCATACATTGTCCTCGGATTTTATTAACCCTGATATTAGACTATAAATCATCTTTGTGTTTTGGTTATCATCCATTCTTTGCATATATCCCAGTCATTGGATTCTTTTTTGAATTTTATGTTATCGTACCTTTATCTTTAAACTGCATTTAAATTTCATGGCTGTTTTGCATTCTTCAAATATCAAACTCTGTAATTGTTCCAAAAATGATCTGAAATTTTTCTCTCCGGTCTCTTCCTATTTTTGGAACAAAGCTAAAGTATGTCTGGCTGTTGGTCTGATCAGTTTTGTGCATGCGATTTGAAATACTGTGTCAGTTTTTTATCTAGTGCAATTTATTAATGGAATAAACTTTCTTTGCCATTTGTTATCCATTAAAGTAAATTGTTTTATATCTCATTTTATTAAAATCTTAAAATTTTTATTATTTTCAGCATACTGTATACATTGAATTTCTTGGAAAAGAAGCCTCTTCGAGGATTTTATACTGTTACTATTAGTGCTGTTCCAAGCAAAACTGATCCTAAATTGATTGGAAATACTGGAGCTCAAGTAATTTCAAATTTATTTAAATTAAAATATATTTTAACCTTTCTATAACTTGTGTTGAGTGATATATGTATTTATCAAAAAGATTTAAATAATTTTTATTATTTTATAAAGATAAGTGTAAAAGTTATGACAGAAGTAAGTGTTGAAGGTGCTGAAATTGGAACTGCTTATCGTGATCAAGTTTCAGCTACAAAGACTACTAGGTAAATATAAAATACTTTTATTTAATTCAAGTTGCATATTTATCAAGCTCTAAAACAAATTATGCCATTTTGTGTTTTTAGTTCAAGCACTATTGTGCTTGTTATATGTGACAAATGATAATTTTTTCAACAAAATAAAAATATTTTTAGACCTTTTTTCTTTTTGTTTCCTTTTTAAATTTTATTTTTCAAATTTAAAATTGCAATTTAGAATTCAGTTATATTAAAAAAATATATTCTTTTTATGATTTATTTATATTTTGAGTAAAAATATAGCATTTAAGAAATGCAAATTAACAAAAGATTTAATAACTTAATGATTTAAATACTTGTTTGGTTAACTTAAATGAAGAAAATTTAGATTTATTGTAGTACAATTATTAAATAGACAAATGAAATAAAACTTTTTCATACTGTTATCCGTTAGTAGTATTTTTGAGTAATGGAAATTAATAAAGTAGTTTTAACTCTTATAAACTGTCATCTGCTCTTAAATATAGTCACCTATTTATAATGAAAAATTTTTAAATTTTCTTCCTTTCATTTTAATTAAATTTTTTGTTTCATCAATGCACGTTAAATCTGACCTATTCAAACTTGTGGATAATTCATAAAGAGCAAGAAAGAATGGATTGTGTTATGGGTTTACAGTTATACTCCTGTTGAAAAGTTAATTTTAAAGAATTTGTCTTTCAGAGAAAGTATTTTTATGTTTTAGGGTACTTTTGCCAAAATCATTAAATGCTTTGTATTGCAAATATTTAATAATTCATACATTGAAATGAAATTCATATTTAAAATATTTTTATTACGGTTGAAAAAAATATTTATATTAAATATTTTGTTTAGGATTTATTGAAATAAGATATAACTGACAACTTTGTTTTATTTAAAAATTATAGTTTTCTTGTTATTTTTACAAATATAACTGATCAGTAGTTTTTCTCTCATGCTTTGTATTTTTGTTTCTTGTAGTATTGTATTTCCTCAAGATACAGTTCGATTAGATGTTGACAGTCACCAAAAAATATTTATGAAATTTTCTTTGAAAGATAAAAATGCAGCCACTCCATTGGTTTCTCATCAAGCTTTTATTCAATTTGCAAATCAAGAAACTGGACAAGAAGTTGTATTTGTTGCTGAACCAGATTCTTCAAGTGTATATAGATTTGATCTAGTAAGTATAAGTTTATTAAAAAAATAATCTTCTCCAGTTTTTTAGAAATTCATGATGTATCTAAAAAAGCAATTTGAAGAAATGCTAAAGTTGCATGCTTTCTAGTGTATTTGAATATTGATTGAATATTTATAGTCTATATACAATATTTTGTATTTATTTAATTTTTTTATGGTAATATATAAGCAAACTTCAAAAGTTGAAAGAATCAAATAATTTCATATAAAATACTTTTAAGTTTTTATTGATTTAATAGATAAATGAAAGTGTCTCAAATTTCAGTCTAACAAGGATACTAACTTGATCTTTTCCAGGATGTATCTGCTAAAGGGAAAGATTTTATGTTTTCATCAGGAATGTATGATATAAATTTGATTGTTGGTGATGCTGTATTGAAGAATCCTTTTGTGTGGAAATTAGTATGTTTTTATGTAATCTTTTCCATTTACATTGCAAAAAATTCTAATATGTAGTTCTTTCAGTATTATAGGAACAAATTTTTATCATGTAATTCCCTCCTTAAATTAACAAAAATAAACATTCTTGATTCTACCTTAATATAATTACATAAATTTTCTTTTATCTGCATTTACATAAATAAAATATTAAAATTAATTTGTAAATTATAATTAATTAGAATATATGAATTAGGAGTATTTATTTTCATAAAACAATGCAAATCTAACAATGATGAAAAGACAAATATTCCTTTCTAAAATTTTAAATGATTATTTATTTAATTTTCAATTTTTAAACTATACAATATAGAAAATTCAGAATATTTAGTTATTTTCATGCATGTAACTATACTTTAATTATCAAATTTATACTGATAAGAAGATTAAAATTTTGGTTAAAACTTAATTATGTTATTAATTTAACAAAAAAATGGGGACTTCCTTTTCAAGAAATTTAATATACTTTTTGTTTTTGAATTTAGTTTCATTAAAATTTGATGCAGATTTCATTAAAATAATTTGTTAATCATATTTAATAACTTGATTATATCTACATTTTTAAATTATCTATTTAATGTATAAAATAATTGATAAAATAAAAATATTTTAATGAATGGACTAAATATTATGCAATTTGTTAATAGAAATATAGCATATTGAATTTTTCTTTTTTCGAAAGATTTGTAGCAAAATATTTAATTTCAATATCTGCAATGATTCTATCGACTTACATTATGTATAATTATAATAATTTACCTTACAATTATAGTAATTTTTACAAACTTATTTGATTAAAAAAAATGGCATTGGATGTGATAATTATTTTCAATTTTTTATATTTTTTTTTATTTCTCTAAAGGGGCAAGTTACTTTTAGTTTTCAAGGAACACCTCCCATTAAACCATCTGAGAATCCATACCAGCCTAAACCAGAAATCAGGGTAGGTTAAAATATTATTAATCATACTGATTATAAATTATTATTAATCATAAATCATTAATTAATTATATTTCACTCATATGTTTTTAAAATTTATAGAAAATAGTTTTATTTTACACAAATTGTAGCATGTTATAATTCTGTGTAAATTAAAACTATCAGAAATCTAAAATTATGTAGTAAATAAGTTGAGTGTCATACTATATGATATTGAAAAAATCTTAAAATATTAAGTACTAGTACAAACTTCTGTGCAAATAATTCTAGTGGCCTAGTAGGAAGAATCATTAATTACATTCTTTTCCATGATATTTTTGGAAGACAAAATGTACTGTTGTCCACTGAGTTTAGTAGATTTATTTTAATTTTCTTCATTGTTTCCAAAAAAATCTAGATTTATTTTTATGATTTTTTCAAACCAGTGCTGATTACTCAGTGTACATCATTTTAAGTGAAAAATATTTATTTATAGTTTTCTTCAAATTTTATTAGTATTTATTTGAATTGTATGCAATATATTATACTATCAAGAAAAGAAAATCATTTTAAAATATTTACTTCAACATTTAACTTCAAAGTAATTTCTGAGTAATTATGATAAATAGTAAATTGAATTAAATTATCACATTTAAATTTTTACTTTTTACAAATAAATATTTCTTATTAGATAATGGCTCAATGTTATGCTTGAAATACTATGTTCATTTGATAGAGAATTCAAACCATTTGCATATAGAAATATGTACTCAAATTTAATATTTTTGTTTTCATTTTGTAATTTTATTTCATGAGTTAAACATTTAAATTTCTAAAGTAAAATCTGTGTAATGTGGATATATAAACAGAGCTAAAAGACAGTAAAAAGCACTATGCTAGATAAATTAATCTAAAATTGCCAAAAATTAAAATATTATAAAACTGTTTACAAAATATTATAATATAAAAATTTATGTATAAAAAATGGGAAATAATAAAATATTTTGCAGTTTACTCAAATTTATTAACATCTACTGTCAAATTGTATAAAGTGATATATATCTTAAAAGATAATTTTTATCTAATAAGAATATTAAAAGATAATTTTTATGAGCAAATTGGATTGCTCTAATAGAATTGGCAGTATGACCAAACGTTAGAAATAATTTTAATTTAGAAGGCCAAATATGTTTAAAGACTGACAGGTTAGATTGCATTCTAATTTTAAAAAATTTTGAATGCATTGGATTGGATAATATTCTTGGAAATTGTCATGGCCAAAATTTCCCTTCCATTTTCACAGATGTTGTATTGTAATACAAAAAAATTTAAATGAAAAGAGTTTGACTACATGTCTTATGATCACTGGTTTTCTATTCTTTTTTATATATTCAAGATAACATGTCTTATTTTCTATTATTTTAACATCTGAATTATTGTGCATATCTTTTCAGTTTTTGCATCATTTTTTCATATACTTTACAATTATAGTGTACAAAATAACTAGAAAAAGCTTCCCAAATGTAAGATGAAACAGAAAATGGGTGAATTAATATTTTATTCTAATTGGCAAAAAAATGTATCTTTTAAATTTTTAAAATCTGTGTTCAATGTCTTTCATTGTATACAATATCATGATACATGTGCAGAATAAAATGTCATATTAGAGACTCCATTGTTGATAGATTATTAGACACAATTTGTCTTCAAAATTTCTCCATGAAAATCAGTCACATGCATTAAAAGGTTAGTCAATTAATACCCATTCTTGTGTGATGTAGATAATCCAGAACAATTGCACAATTCTGAAAGTGCTTTTCCTATAGAGTAAGGATGTTACAGGTGTGAGCGTTACCATGTCTAAACTGCATAAAATTAAATTTGGATTCATTAAATAGCCATAGTTCCAATAGGCTTGGATGTTTAACCATGTTTTCTGCTCAGAACCCATTGGCTCAGAAGTTTCACAATAATTCCTGTTGAGATCAGTAAAATGAAGCATCATTTTCTGTGGGCAATAATTTGGAGAGTGATCACATTTTCTGGGTTGCTGGAGCTTCATGGGTTGAAGACATGCCCACATTAATCTGTGATATCCAATGTCCTTCTACTGGTGTGGTGTGCATCTAAAAAGAAAACTACTAGCTCAGGTGTGACATCACCTGACTGTTGTTCAAAGTTACAGGCATTTGGTGGTGGACAAGTATTATTAACTTGTTAAACTGAATGTACAATCTGATCTCGTCTGTAATGTTATGTATGTATTCGTTTATTGCTTAGGGTTTAAATCTACTTTAAATTCTCTCACAAATTATTTGCAACAATAATAGGTTTCATAAAATATCTTCATAATGAAAGTAAATCCAAGAATGGTATATCTAGATATTTTGATAGAATCTGCATAGAAAAAATTTATAGTTTGTACTAGGCAAATTTAGTTTTGTATTGCTCATTCCCAATGTTATTGATTTATGTATTATTTTTTGTACATGTCTGTACAAGAATTTCACAATTCCTTACTGTGATGCATAATTAGACTCTTAGTTTTTTTTCTGATGGGTGCTAATTTATTTTATTTAAGATCTTGTAAAGCATTTAAAAGTTTAAATATCTCTTTATGTAATGAACACGTTTTTGAATATGTATAATCGTTTAAAGGAAGATAGTGGAAGATTTTGCAAAAAAAAAGCTAAAATAAAAATGCAATTTTTTCCCCTGCTTTCCAAATGTTTAAAGAAGAAGAAAAAAATCTAGCTGTATGAATAAATTGAACATGGTTTTCCAGAATCAAAATGTGGCTGAATAAAACTTATTGCTTATTGAAAGTGCTTATTGCTTATTGAAAAAAAAACTTTTAATATTTCTTCATTTACATTTAATAAAAAAAATTTATTTAATAAAATGAAAATAATATTTAAATGTTTCCTGAAGAAGTGGCAATATTTGAATTACTGTGAAAATATTTAGAAAATTAGCATTTATGTATTATAAAGATACCTCTGAACATTTTTAGATGGCAGAACCAAAACTTAAATCAATTTCTTAAGATTTTGGTTCTGCGCAAAGAATAAACCAAAACCAAATAATTGCTCAAAATATAAACCACAACTTTTAAAATATAGATGTAAGAGTTATAATTAAATAATATTGCAGACATTACATATCTTTTAAGGTTTTAATTTTATAAGATAAGTTAAAAGAGAAAAATCCAATTTTTTCTATTCTCTTCTAATGAATCAGTTTTCATAGAAATTTTAATTGTATTTTTCTAGTAAAAATGTAACTTTTGTTGTAAAAGCATATTTTAAATTTTTTTTTTCTTTTCATGTTTAAGCTTATAATATACAGGTTTTTTTATTATTTATTTCAGCACATGTTTAGAGAAAAAGAAAAGAGGCCATCATCACTGGTTTCCAATACTTTCTCAGTTTTATGCTTAGCACCATTATTGTTATTGTTAATATTAGTAAGTAGTGTTATTTCACCAAATCATTTAAGTTGCAAAGAAAAAATATAATGATATTCATAATGTAAAGCTAAGTTGTAATATATGTGGCAACTTTAAATTGTTTCAAATTTGCATTTTTGATTCTTGAAATACTTTTATTTTATAGTGTTGGAAATTTTTTAAAAGTATCTGAACAAAATTCAAATATTTTCAGCTATTACAAAAAGAAATGACCATTTTCTTTTTATTATGAAAAATAACTTTACATATGTGATAGAAAATGTAAAATATTATGTTTATAATTTTCTTACAGCTTTTTGTATAAAGTTTTCTAATAAATAATTCAAATTAATGTGCCAAAAATGACCATTGATTGACAACTTAACCAAGTTAAATCCCTTTTTATAATTTGAATACTATTATTTAAAAACACTTTTAAATTTATTGTGTAAAATGGCAATTTTTTTTCATGTTTTAAAGAAATGTTCCATATATTGCATAAGTTAAGTACAGGTGTTTATCAAAATGATGAAAAGGCCCTATATTTAAAAAGAATCATTTATTATTGTGAAAGGTGACTTTGACACATATACAGCTTGAATTTGCCCAAGAATCAATTCATACAAGTACTGAATAATACTTAAAAATATATTGTACTATTTGTTATGGAGATGTTGTTGAAGTTCTGGATGAGATCCAGTGAATAATATCGATTCTGTACTGATTTTTCTAAAATAGACCATAACTGTTAAATTATATTGAGGTCTGTTGGTTGTATAGGCACAATAGATACTTAGTTTCACACATCCTCTGTTTAACCATAATTCATTAAACAATGATTGGATAAGTTTTGCTGCATGGATAGGTGCATTATCATCCTGGAAAATTTCATCTGCAAGAAACCTGTATCATAGGATGAACTTGGTCAGCTAAAATTTCTCTGTACTTCTCTACAATGATCCTTCTTTCAGCATTAGTCCAGCAGAAAGCCATGATAGGTGCATGTATCATGAAATATCCACCTCCAAGCTTGATAATTTGAAAGGAGACAATCATGATCATATGTTCGTGCAAATGTCCTTCAAATGGGCATCTGTGTTGATTTAGGGAAAGGTGTGAAAGATGATTCTCCTTGGATCATATTACTTTCTTTCACTTATCAACCAGGTTTTGATTGTGATGCCTCTGTAGTGGACATTGGGCATTAACATTTCTTGTCATGTGGTTTGTGAATTGCTGCTCTGCTGTAATCATTCCTTCTAACTGTAATCATTGACACTGGAGAATCCAGATGCTGATTGTGCTCTGCAGTGGCTTGCTTTTTAGGCAAAATCCACTTCAATGTCTTTCACTTTTTTTTTTTTCCACCATGTTTGTGTGTATTCCACGTATGACTTTAGATATTATACCTTTACAAATGCCCTAAGAGTGGGAATGTTTCTGTCATACACCAATTGGATTATCTCCTATGATGTGGCCCGCTTCTAAGAAACTGAGAGGTCTGACTGCTTTTGAAAAAGATTCTTTGAACAATAAAACTATTACATATTACTAGAATATTGACATTTATAATTGTGAAAAAACTAGTAGCTATTATATTTTAATGCTTAGTAAGTGCATTCAAAAATGTCACTTATTCACAAATGTTTATATTTTGGTGACTGCTTGTGATTTAATACTTTTGTTGAATTAAATATTAGACTTACTCAACTGTTTAAAGAACTATTGAAATACAATATTCAAAAAGAAATCTTATTTAAAACTACATAGACATCCCTTTAAATTTTTTATTTCAGTTTCAATCTCAGAGATTGATAGAAATTGAGCAGTATTTTCTTAAACTTTCTTTTAAATACTTTATCAAAGTAGTTCTATTTGGACCTAATATTATTTAACCTATAATTAGAACATCATAAATTTATGAACTTGATATTATTTCAAGTCAGAAATGCTGGTAATTAATCCCTTCAATTTTGAAATTATAATAATTTTTAGAAATTTTTTTTAGTTTACTACAACTAAATTCTTTTATTTAAGGAAAATTTGTATAGAAGAATAATATTTGGAAATTTATCCTGTCATTTATATTAAAAATTGATGTATTTGCTAATTTTATGTGTGTATATAGTCTTTCCTATAACTTTTTTGTAAAACTTTGGGAAATATATAATAAAATTTATATATTATGAATTTTATATGTAAACTTAATTTGCTGTTAATTTATAAAGGATTTTAAATAAATCCTTGTAGAATTATAAATTATTTATTAAAACTTGCTTTTATATTAATTTCAATTCGTTTTACCTGTTTATTTTTAGTGGATACAATTAGGAGCAAATTTATCAAATTTTCCATGCTCAATTTATGCAGCTGGTTTTCATACAGGACTTTTAGGTAAAGTTTTTAAATTAGTATCACATTAAAACGAAAATTCATAGTTTAAAACTTTTCATTTTTAAAGAAATCTGACAAATAAAATCTAAAAACAATTTCACTATACCAATTATAAATATTCTTTGTCTTTTAATTTTGGTAAATTTTTAGGCTCATCTATTTTTAAATGAAATTGTAACTGGTATAAATTTTCAATTTTATTAATTTGTATCTATTACAAGTATATTTTTCTGAGTTTTATTTTTTAATTGGTAATGTAAATTTCTTCTTTAATTCATATTTATAATTGTAATATAGATAATTTAATTAATTAGCTTATAGATCAGGAAAGTATTTTGCCTTGTTCTGTAATTGCAAGCAAATGATACTTGCAATATTTTTGGTGAAAAATTATAAAAGAAGTGCAAAATATTAAAAAAGCCCCATAAGAAAAATAGTGATAAAAGTTGCCATTGACTGATTTTTTGTTACATTTGTTTCAGGAAATCATAGAAGTAAAAATTTATATTATATTACTATTATAAAATAACTATAATGAGAATATTTAAATAATAAATATTTAAGATCCTTGCACATATAAAATTTAATGGCTTAGTATTGTTTTAGCATTTATATCACTTTTTAAGTTATACAAATATTTCATTTTATGTTGATAAATTTTTAAAAAATATTAATAAATGCTCTTAAACATAATCTAACAGAAAACGTTTCAATATTACTCTGTATATATTCAATTATTTACTATATTTAACTATTTGATAAAGCTTTATTCATAATATATTTGTTCATAATAAATGTTTGTAGATATGCATTATTGTGAATGTGTGTGGGATTATGATGGACAAATTAAGAATTAAGTTCATTCTTATGAAATTCGGGCTTTTTACTTTTAATGTTGTTCACTATTGGAATGATTATTCATGTTTTCCATATTTTTATTCCCACTGTTATTTGTTTCATACAATTTTGTCAAAAAAATTTTATTTTAATTCTATAAAAACATTATTTAAAAACTTAACATTAATTCAAAACTCATTCAACAAGTAAATTAAAAAGATATTCATTATTCTCTTACCCATTTTTCAAAAAGTTTTTATCTAAAAGGAATAATGCATTTGTAAATTTCAAACTATGTCACAACTGATTTAATCAAGGTAGCATGTTTCTTGAGATAAATAAGGGATGCTGTAATTTTACTATATTTAAATTTGGTAACTAATGCAGGGGTCGGAGTACAGAATTTTTTTTTTCAGGACACTATTTTCAAGAAATATCAGGACATATTTCAATAATTAAAGAAAACCAATGTTACTTTTTCATATTAATTTCTGTTTTATGCATAAAACACATTTTAGAAAGGAATAAACTATTTAATATATTCTGAGTTTTTTAATTTTTAATACAACAATATAAAAAATAATACAGAAATTTAAACTTTTTATACTGAACATTTTCTGAAAATTAATAAGTTAAATGATAAATGCTTTAAATTAACAGTTAGTTTATGTATAATTGAATAATGTTCATTTTGAACAGGATGCATTAGCATTTAATTCCAATAATTTAATACTGCACTTTTTTAATTTATCATTCACAGACATAATCTCTGCATTAGCAGCAGATAGCATCATTTGTCCAACTTTCACATCACTTATATTATCATCACTGATAGCACATGCTATTTTTTTAGTTGCATCATCCAAAAGTTTTTGAGCTACACACTGATTATCAAGCAAATTTTTCTTTTCTTCCTCAAGTTCATTAATTTTTTCTAATAGGTGCGATTGTTTAAACTTTTTTTCCCTAGTAGCTTCTATATCTTCCTCATTCTTTCTTTTCTTCTCTAATTGTGTTACATCTTTTGATTTTTCCATATATGATGCATATTCTGCATGAGATTCCTGAATATAATGCATCATTTCTTTGGTATATGGAATGGAGGAAACAGAATTGCCATGCATTCGAATAACATCATGACAAATCCGTAAACTTTGAATGGTTAATTCCGATAAAGAAGCTCTCTCCTTTGTCCCAACAGAATTGTTAGTTGAAAACCCTCTTTCTGGTTGGGAATTTACATTCAATAACGACAGACATGCTTTAACCACTCTAGAAAGAGTAGGATATTTTATATAACCACCAGCATCTTTTATATTGAAAACCGCATTCCAATATTTACAGATATTTTGATCATTATCATAGTCATTCACAATCAAAGTCACATCTTCACACATGTAAAGAATCCACTCTTCATTCATCTTATCAAAATCTGAAGAAGTTTTACTCACATGAGGAATATGTTGAATTAATCTGCTACATGAACTCCTATACTCTTCCTTTTTTCTATTATGAGGAGACAAACACTGGAGATCTTTGAGTAAAGGATTTGTTATAGGAAGTTTTTGAAGCAAATGCTTTGAAGTTGCTATGTAGCAGCTTCTAATACTTTGTAGAAATGTTGTTTTATCAGTAAGTTCTTCCAGCATTGCTTTTGCACCATGACCTACCTCAATCTTGTTTAAATTTAACCAATTTTTTCCTGAATCAACATTAATTTGTAGCAACTTTACTCCATTTTTTTCACAGATTTCTTCTGGGTTTAAAAATTTAAACATAATACTGCGAATAAGTTCATTTAACTTACTGTACATCACATGTACTAAAGGTTAGACTTTTTGCATTAGAAGTAAATATGGCTCAAAAGTTTTACAAAAAATGAAACAAAATGCCAATATGCCAGAATCTTAGGGTCTTTCAAATGTTTTAAAATCCGAAGATGTCTATCAGAAAGAGGAGATTTCGACTCTTTAGGTACTTTAACAATGAAATATTCCTTTAGAACATCATATTGCTCAACAATTCTCTCACAAACTGACCCCAAAGTTAACCAACGGCTCTCAACATGACGAAAGAAACTATGCCTAGCTAAAGTTTCTTCCAGTATTCCTAACTTTAAGGAATGATAATCTCCCCTTCTTGCAGGAGGTAGCTTGAAGAATTGATGAATATCTATAGCAAATCCATCAATATTACAATCAATTTTATCAATACCCTTACGCAGTGCTCCATGGATTATGTGTAAGCAACATGTACTCAAATCAATTAGTACTGGTAAACTTTGCTTACTAAGTTCACTATTTATTTTCTTTAAAACAGCTAAATTAACTCTTGGTCCACCCATTGACAACTGCATTAATTTTTCTAAATTCAAACCATTATTTTGAATAAAACTTAATAAAATTTTTACAATTTTATTGGCTTCAGCATGCCCTAAAAAATGTGATTCGAGGTAACAAATGACATTTTTACCTTGTTTATCAGACCAATATGAGATGTAAATATCCAACTGTTTCTTTATTTGTTTTGTAGTAGTTTCATCGAAAAGTAAAACAAAATATGAAGTGCCGATATCCCGAAACAAAAGAGTTTTGAAATACGGACCTGATCCAAAATTAATCATATACCTGACTTTTTTGTCAGATAATTTGAGATTTTTTGCTAGGGAGGAATCATCAAAAATTTCTCCGTAAATGTTAGCTAAATCATTCAAAGATGAAAAAGAATAATTATTTTTTATTGCCACCAAAACTAAAATGGTTTCAGCTTTAATGGTTTTCTCTGATGTCGTTTTGGGAAGCCATGATTTGTTATTCACTACTACAGTCGATGTCGAGGATTCAGATGAAGTTGATGGCTTGATAATAAATAGTGTTTGATTCTTGTAACAGTACACAGCTTTTTTGTGTTTTAATCCATCTGCATGCTCAAGTACTTGTCTAAAACCCATATTTGTAACACTAAATTTGCTTTTGCATACGAAGCACTCCGCAGAATGAACATCGTCAACACTTCGGCACCATGTCTTGATTAGGCATTTACTTCCATCTTGCAGTTCCAACCATTTGTCGGATTTTTAAAAGAAAATTAATTGTTTTCAAAAAATAAAATTCTGAGGTTTCTAATAAACATTCTTCAAAACACTTATCAAAATCTTTCAAAATGGCGCGATAAGCATTTCACGCATGCGCATAAACGTAGGCCAATAATTCTCACAATTTCGATATCATTGTAAATAGTTGTGCACTACTAAAACCAGAATCTTTATCTGTAGAGGCACAAAATAGAATTTAACGGTAAACCCAAACATCATTTTTTTTACTTCAGACATGCGTGAGCAATGGTTGAAAAGGAGGCGGAGATGAATGTATGGCAACCCTATTTCTGGTTTGAAAGAGAACAAAAAAGGGGGAAATTTTTCTCTTTCTTTTTGCATAGAAAGCAGTTGAAAGAAAAAATATATTCCACTGAAAGAAAAATTTACAACTGAAAAATATAAAATTATTAATTGAAATTAAATTTTCAAAAGAATGTAATAAAAAATTAAGGAATTCCAGGATTTATTTTGAAAAATAAGGACATTTCAGGACGTTTTTTAAAAAATCAGGAATTTCAGGAATATCAGGACAACTCCGAGCCCTGCTAATGTTTTATAAATATATAGGTAAATTTATTTATATTAATTATATTTATTTCTTGTATACTTGACAGATACACTTTAATGTCATTTCCATATAATAATTCAGTTTTTGAGCTAATATAAAAAACTTTTTACAGCTATTTTCAGCTTATTCATTTGTTTTTGGCTCCATCTGAATATGTTTTCCACATTAAAATATTTATTAGGATTAGGAGTATTTACTTATGTTTCTGGACATAAATTGCTGAGTAAATTAGCATCTGGAAAATAAAGGTATAGTTGCTTTTATTTAATAACTATCCAAATATTTGATAATTCTTCATAACTTTTTGATAAAATCTATTTATAAAAATCATTAAAAATGTGAAACATTTTTTTTTCTGCTGCATTGTAATGAACAAGTAACATGGGAAATGTAAGTTTGTAGTTAGGTTCTCCATAAGTTATTAGATGTATAAACACTGTAAGTAAATGTCATAGAAAGCATTTTTATAATTGTGAGTTTAATACTTTCATTTCACACAGAAATCATTTAATAAAATTTAGATTTTTTTTTTTTTTTTTTTTTTTTTTTTTTTTTTTTTACCAGGTAATTGAGAAAATTTTAATAATGATTATTCAAGTGATTCACCAGAAAAAATTTTACTTGCCCAAAACTATGAACTATAAATTTTACCTCTTTTGTATACTGTTACTTATTTTGAAAAAGATTCACCAACCAATGGTATAATTTAAAATGGCGTTCATAAATATGATACATTGTGAATTATTTTAACTATAAAGTTTTTGTTTATATGCCAGAAATGAAAAATGTTTTAATTAACCTTTATGGTGATTTACTTTCCTTTTTTTATTGCCACCATTCCTTAGATGCCACAACTTATAATTATTTAATTACTACAGAAATCAATGTATTATAATTTTAAGACTACATTTTTTTTTCTCAGAGGATAAATTGTTATCAAAATAAAACATTTATATTGAAAATATATTTCAATACATAAGATAAACATAATGAACCATCAACAAAAAGTTATTTTTTCAACAACAAAACTTTTAATGCATTGTACTCTTGTTTTTGCTGTTGAAATAAAATCTGGAGTTAAATTTGAATTCATTATTATCAACAGTATCAGTAACTGAATTACCAGAGATTTTTTTAATTTGAATAAATATTATCTGATCTGTAAGAATTTTCAAGCTTTTCACTATTGTATGCATTCTGTTTATCTTCTTAAACTTATGGAGTCATGATAGTTAACTTTAGAGCCAGCATGTGAATAAATAGTTTGAAAAATCTAACTCTTTACAAATTGTTTAACTGTATTCTAAAAAATGTTTGAGGAAATGAAAAATGTCATCTCAAAATTTCTGAAAAAGGTCAGAGTTTATACATGCACATAACAGACTATTAAAAATTAACCATTTTGTTTCTGAAAGGTAATTTGTAAAGAAAAGTTATGTGTTATCTTTGTATATATTGTGAAAGTTCTTTTTCTTCTGTAAAGCCTTACCACACCCTCTCACGATTAACAAGATAAATTTTTTCAGTCCTTTTTGAAATTGTATAGAGTAATACAGTTGTCTGCAATATTTTTATAATTTTATATTTCTACCTTTACTAAGACTCCAACTTACAAGAGACTTCTCACATTTTTGTCTTAATTATAAAAAAATTAAAAAAAATTAAAAAAAAAAAATGAATTTTCTTATTAATGTGTATGAAACATTTAATAAAGAAAAATGAAATTTTAAATTTAGCATTATGCAACTTTAGCTGAAACTGTGTTTTTTAATTAGATTGTGGTATTTTCAAATAGAGATAATAAAATTTATACTTTTTAAGGACTTGTATTGTGGGTGTTTTTTGAAAAACTTGAAAAATTATAACTAATTAAAGCTCTGCTGTTGTAACTATTGGCTGATATTGTTTTCAGATTGTTGGTATTTTTGTGTAAGCTGATTAAACTCATTTTGTATTTCATATTTACATTTTATACAATAATCATCTCCATGAATTTAAGATTGATTTTTTTTTTTTTTTTTTTTTTTTAATATTTATCTTTTAATAAAGTTTATATAATTGCTAAATTTGCAATTTGGTTATGCAGTTAAATGTTTTATTAAATTTTTTAATAAAAATATTTCTTTAAAAATACATAGTTTTGAACATAACTCTAACATGAGAAGAAATAAAAGAAATTGTTTAATATATTAAAATGTTCCATCTAATAATTTTTACTATGACAATCCTTGAATTCTCAGTTTAGAACCAATTTTTTTGTGCCTAATCTTTTAAAAATATGTAAATTGTTATAAATGTAATTAAGATAGAAAATTTTCAAATTTTTTTCTAAAAATGGTTTTAAACAGTTTAAGAATTTTATACTTTTATTCCATGAGTTTTAAAAATATAATTTTATTTGAAAACTTATATCATTATTTGGTGAAATCAGTTTTTACTTCCAGTATAAATTTAAATTTCATTAATATATCAGTTTTTCAAGATAAAAAAAAAAAAAAAAAACATTAGAAAATTATATTGTATTTTCTAGTCAAATTATTGAACAAATGTCTATTCTTCAGTGCTAGATAAAAACAGGATAAAATTTACAGGTTAATTTATTCTAAAGATTAATATCTCAGATTTCCTATTCTATAGAATAGGAAATCTGAAACATTAGTCTTTAACTGTAAGATTATTTTTAAAGTAGTTAAAAATTTGAAACTGTAAAATTGTTTTTTTAGTGAAAAATATTTAAAATGAAAATTTACCATTGAAAGAATAGATTATTGTATAATGAAATATTATCTGCGTTTTTTACGATATATTTATTTATTTATTTTTTTATTTTTTGTAATTATTGAAGGTTTATATCAGATTTATTAACTTACTAAGCATTATTAGGGAATCATTTTTTTTAAAAAATCTAGGAGAACCATTTTATGAATATTTAAATTTTTTTTATTAAGATATTGCTGAAGAAATGTTTATTTGTAATAAAAATTAGTGGCTGAAAATAAAGTTACATTTTTCCAAAAAATTTAAAAAATTTTCTCAACCCATGTAAACTTTTCCTTAACATTATCTGATACCAAGCAAATTTGTTTTAATTGAATAATCTTTGTGCTTTTTAAAAATTTTGAAATAGATGTTTTCTTTAGCAGGCATTCCAACACAACCATCTGCACTTGGAAGTTTCATCTCATCCAATTTATTTCAACTCATTTCACAAGACATTTCAAGTGTTGAATGTTTGTGGACTTAATACTTATAATAAAAGGTTGTTATTTGTAACTGACCTGAACAAAAATAAATACATTTTTATTAACTTAGTATTTTCTTATGCTTGGGTATCATATCCATTAAATTTTGGCTGAATAACCATTTTATTTTCTTGTGTGTGCTAGATAACTGTAAATATATAAAAATTTTGCATAGTTAAATTTACAGGCATTCATAAATTAGCACAAATTGTAACTAGTTTACTTTTGATATTAAAAAAAAAATCTGTTGCTCACTATATGTAGTTATTGTTTATTGGTGATCATGTCATTCCATTATATTTAAAGAATGTGTTAATTTATGCTTACATCAAAGTTGGTTGAGAACTACAGTACAAGTTTCTGCATTTTAATAAATTCCAACAAAATTAAGGTAAAAGCATCTTATTATCCTCATATTATTGTGTACTTACAGTTAAGTTATAATTTAAATAAGCTGAAACATTAATGTAGTTACTGTTTATTTTCAATATGCAAGTTACACCAGAAGATTAAATTGTATGAGCAATCAATAATAAATCATTTTAGTCAAGACTTGAATATTAAAGTACAATTTCAACCATTTAAAAATTATTTTCTATACATGTTAGAGCTTTCTTCTGAAAATCATAATTATGTTAAAATCAATGAATACATCAAGCATTAAATATAAATAAAAATTTTAATAATTATTTTATATATCAATTATTACAAATAGTTCACATTTTCCTTCATTTTCATGAACTTGCATATTTGAATAAGTTATAGCCTTTACTTCAGTTCCCTAGAAAAACGTTTTTCAGTTTAAAATCTTTATATTCATTTCTATAAATTATTTACTGATTGATAAATTTTACCTGAGGATGTTTATCCAGATCAAAAATTTCTCCATACCTGCAATAAATGTTTTTTAAATATATATACATACACATAAACAGCTACTAACTTTTTAAGTTAAATTCATAAGAGATAAAATATCTTAATCTTGTAAATTAAAAAAGAAAATAATTAAATTTATGATTGTATTTGTTATATCAAAAATATAAACACAATTTCATGAATTTGATCATAGGTCAAGTAATACTATTTTTCAGGAGGACAAAAAGCTGATAGTTTTATTGATCACCAAATAAAGAAATCTAATTTAATATATAATTTTGATTACACTAAAGCATCAAATATTCGCTAGAAAAAAGTCTGAATTAATTGTACAGGAATGTAAAATTTCGTTATTTCATAAGAATATTTATATTGTGAAATCAGTTATAAATCATAATCAAACATTTTCTCAATTTTTAATACTTAAATTGCAGTTTTCTTCACAAAGAATATTTCTAACCAATTTAGACTTAATTCTAAGATCTCTTTTAAATTGAAATTAGTGTTAAACTTGCAAGTAACTTTAACACACTCACCCTCGAGCTTTCACTTTAAAATTATCTCTATCAAAGCTGAGAACTTTAACTTTCTGCAAAAATAAAATACAATGTTACACATTGACAAAATTAAATCTAAGAGTTTATAGTATATAATATTAAAAATGGTTTCTTATATAAATATTATTAATTTGTTTTTACAAACAGGTATTCTAAATATAACTTATCTCTAAAAATTATTAATTTTTTTCAAGTGATGAAATAATTGAATGAATTATTTATTCTAAAAGAGTATTTAGCATAATTATTGGTAAAATACTGAACACTACACCTGCATTTCAGAAAAGTTTTTATTAAGATATACATCTTTGATGTCTTTATCACACAGTTTTAAGCAATGGCAATTTTACTGTTGTCCAAAATATATAGGATTTACAAGCAATCTCAATTTTTAATTCAACAGGAATATAATTCAAACATCTCTTTACAAATATTAAAGAATCAGTTTCTGTTTTAAATTTAAAAATGTTGACTACTCAGTAATAATTTGTGTACATAAAATTAATTAATTCAATTCACAACAAATCAGTGATGCAATCTTTACACCACTGATAGAGAATTCAATGGATTACATGAAAACACGAATAATTTTGGAGTATCTAAGGTGGACATTTAGAATATTTTATAGTTTAAGACAACATTATTTTTACTTTAAATCACATTTTTCTAAAGTTTATATCTAATAAAAAAATTTGTAATTACAATCACTTCCTGAAGTCACATACTGAGGAAAATAATTTTTAAAAGTCAATCTGAATTGGGGAGGCTGCAGAGGCACATAAAGATATTGGCTGTTATGTATCATTTTGTGCAGAGTTGCACATAAGTAGGGACAAAAAGTGTTTAGAATTTTAGTATGATTTGGTTTGGGAAAAAATGCATTTCTATGGCTTTGAAAGGATGAATAAAAATCTCCAAGTTTTTGCTGCTGGATGCATTGGGATGAAACAATTGCAGTCTTTATCATTGCACAATTACGTACTGTGTTTGATTAGACTTTCCAAGTTTCTTGCTCATGGATAGGTTTAGATTTGCCTCCTAACTCAATAATAACTGTATGAGTCTATCATAAGGCACCTGAAATACATCCCAGAATGTAATGTGTTCCAAAGTGGAAGCACTGTAACAATGTTGTACTGATCCATGCATGTTCAGATGCCATTAGATTGGAGTCATATATCCCACTATATACACCACAGTAGTTGGTCTTGTTTAATTTTAATGGATTACAGTGTGTATAAGATCGTCAATGTTAACTACTTCTTTTTAAATAAGTATGAAGTAACCATGTTCCAATTTAAATCTCTGGAATGACCTTGAAAATGTGCGACAGGTTTGATCTGTGACCACAATCATAGACTTGGAAACTGCTCTACAGTAGTAATGTAGATTGCTTAACATTACAATGATTAATTGCCACCAAAAACACATAACCAATACTTCAAAGATGACAGGATTATTAGTGTCATTTTTACCTCATTGTTAATAACTTCATTATGCAGATAGCTTGCATTTTCATTTTTGGATTAATTCAAAAATCTAAGAGAATGACAGTTCCCAAAGATTTACATGGAACATTGTATTAAGGGCAAGTTAGAAGGATATGGTCAATTGTTTCCTTCTCTCCACATGGGCATCAGTCTCCCATCTGTGAAGAACAGAATTTGTCTGAAAGGAACGGGCATGGATCCTAGCTAGCCAAACATCCCCTGCTTAAGAATGGGAGTAGAGTAGATGCTTCTAGCAATAGGAGTCAAGTGTGGGAAACATTTGCTGTTTTCTGAAACACTAAGATTATTGAGGCAGAAGACATTTTTATTGTGCTGTCAAAATCCTTAGGGGATATAATTTGAAGACGATAAAGACTGAGAACTGCAGATTTTGCTAGTAAATCAACTATCTTGTTATTTTTTATTTCCATATGTCCCGGGACTCAAATTATTTGTAGCTCTAAATGGCTCTGCATGACAAAAAATTTTTGTTTTTGTTGGATTATGGATGGAGGCTTTTTGCAGCATAAAAATAAAGAGGTGAGGTAAGAATATAAGTCTGAAAATTATGCACTTTCAGCACCTACACAGGTTTTAGAAACAGCAGTAAATAGAGCCAAGGTTTCAGCAGTAAAAATTGAGTTTAGTGGGTTAATTTTTCTAGAGATAGAAATCTTAGTTTTGGAATTAAAAACAGTGATACCTGGCTTTAACCCCTGTTTGCATGTATCTATGAAGATTTTAATTTGATTAAGCCAAATAAATTCGTAGTATTTGTTCAAACTATTGCAGATTTTTTTTTTTTTTTTTTTTTTTTGTTAGACTCTTCGATTGGAAAGATAAACTAGAGTATATGAAAGATAATTCTCTGGGATTTCATCGAATTGATTTGGAGTATTTAAAATTCGAATTTTAAGAATTTGATCTTCTTGAATTCCTCAGGAAAAAAATTAATCCTTCATTCTGAAAGCTAATGGTTGTTTACTATTCATGTGATTATACAATATTTTGTTCCACTGAAAAAGAAAAAGTACAAATTTTCTTTACAAAATTTATGTTGATGAAATCTTAAGGATAACATTTCATGCCTTTTTAATAAAGGTTTCTTGAACCTTTATCAGTTTCTTAATGAATTGGAATAGGTTTCCATTTTGGAAGGACAGTAGCTATTCTTAAAGCTGTAAGATACAAAAGGAGGCCAGGATGGTGCCAAGCAGTTCACAAAGGCATATCATCCATAATCTAGACCACTAAAAAGTAAGATTGGACTATTTTTAGCAAGTGAATTCCTTGTGCTGTCCATCTATTATTTGCTATGCTTTCAAGGCATTAAATTTTTTAAGAGTGGCTTTTTTTTTAGAGAGAAGTAATAACAAAAGGTCAAATTATGTGAGAAATATAAACCTAAAATATGCACATCCAGCTTCCATTTGATTTGTTGATTAATATAGTTTGGTTTTTTTTTCTTTTGGATGAGAAGTTAATAGTAGAACATTTTGTAGGACCTAGAGTAAATTTCCCAAACAACACCACTTCTGCAGTTTTATAAGAGCATTTGTCATTTTTAGCTGTACTCTTGAGCTACGTTGATGTAAATAACAAAATTATATCACCTGGATAGATAAAACACTCTTAAGGCACACCCTTATGGGAGGTCAATAAATTTTAAAGATCCCCTCTTCATTTAATTTGGAAGCTTCAATTCATGATGAAATTTATTTGAGATTTATTGTTAGTTCCAAAAATATTTGGCTGGATAATAGATTAGTTGTACCGTCCTATCTAGTTTTTTAGAATAAATTAACATTACCAATAGAGATAAAAATTATAAAAAATAAACAATTATGATAATAAGCTTGGAAACTTACCCTAGCGATAAAATATGGTTCTGCACTGAATATATACAGAAATTCATCAAGAAAATGATAAAGTAGTGATAGCATATCATGACCTTTAAATACAATATTTTATTAGAGATAAAATGAGAAACTATCAATATTCAAACACTATAAATTTTAAAAATGAAGGGTATCACAAAAAAAATTCAGTCTAAATAAATTATAAAAAGTAATAAAATATTTAGTGTTTCATTACATAGTGAAAAAAATAATATTCACATTGAGTTTGGTAGTTAAGAATTTTGGTAATTAAGAACCTATTGCAATTACAAATAATCTGTAATTCTATAAGTCTAGAATTAACATCAGAAGATTATGAAATTCTATTTACAATTAAAATTAACACTTGAAGATTGGAGCAATATTAATTTAAATGCATTAAATGAAATGTAAAAGCACTTAATCCAAAAGTTTAAGTTATTTGATTTAGTTCAATCATTGCTTATCATCATCTTGTTTTGTATAATTAAAAAAATATTAATTGTCTGATTATCATATTTACAAAGGAATATTCAAAGTATAAATAGAGGAATAGACTTATTCAAAGTAATAATAGGAATGATTTAAATTCTACTATAAAGAAAAAACTTTTCTACAAATTGGCTGAAAAACATCAGTAATAATTATAATTAAAAAAATTACTTAAATTCCTTATTAAATCACAAGAAAAATTATCCTTCAAATTTAGGACACATGTAGTAGAAAGTAATCAAAAATTAATGATAAATGAATGAATAAAACTTCTGACTACAGCATAGGATAAATAAATATTTAAAAAAAAAAAAAAAAGTATGTGCAATTTAATCACAGCAAAAGATTTCTTTGATAGAATACATATTAATTCTGAAATAAATGCTTTAGAAATTTAAAAATCAACAAATGATGATTAAGCATATTAATATAAAACTGAAAAAACTATCAATAGTTACACATTTTGTAACAGCTGTATAGTTTAATGAGTTATTGATATTTTATTACATTTATATTGAGGAAAGTATATCAAGAAAAATAATTCTATTTTATAGAGATAATAAAATTTTCAACTGAATAAATATAAACAAAATTTTTTTTAAAAAAACAATCCTAAAAATTTTAAAACATGAAGGGAAAAGTTCAAAAAGTGGGATTAAAAGATGTTTTATCATATTTCCAATGAAAAAAATCAAGAATTATTCAGTAATAAGTTTTAATGCATGTATATTTAACTAATACTTGATATAAATCACAAAACAATATCTTAAGTAATTTTAAATTAAAAAAAAAACTTTTAATTCTCCAGAAAATTTTAGGATATTGTTTTACAATACTTCAAACAATTGATAGGCTTGTAAATGCTATCATATATATCTTTTATGAAATGAGATCATGTTTTTATAACAGACTGACAATAATTCAAAAGAGACTGACAAATATTTTCAATGTTATATAATCCAGAAAAATTTAAAAATAAAAAACATTTTTTCTACCATTATGAGTTAATCTGAGGCAATTATTTCAAATTTTCTGATTTTTATATGTTCACGCAATGTATTTTCCAACTTATTCAAAAGTCTTCTAGAAAAACAAAAATTATTTTCATTGCCTAGACAAAAATAACATGCTATAAATTTTTTCAAGCAAATGAAAAAAATTATTTCCAGTTTTTCTAAAATTTATTATGTACTATCAATCCTTGTAAAATTATTATTTTACATTAATAAAGACATACCTGGTTGTTAAAAATATTCATAACATACCTTTACATAATTTATTATAGGTAAAGTTAAAGGTTTAATCATTTACTTAATTTATAATAAATATCTATTTAATATAAATTAAATAAATGAACATTAATGGGTATTTAATATAATAAATTATTAATAGTACATATTAAATACCAATTTAATAAAATATCAGAATTTCACTGTCTTGCTAACAAAAATTTACACCAAGTTTTTTAATGAATTATTAAAAAAAAAAGAGAGAGAGAGAAAAGGCAACATTTTCCCTCATTATTACAAGATTTCGTCAATTCATATTTACTTATGTTAAAATATAACATTACATAAACTTCTTTATTCATAGATTTTCATGCAGAGCATTATATATAGTGTTCTACTAGGAATTTTTTGTATTTTTAACTGACACAAGCTAAAATGTAATTTGAAATAAATCTTTTAGTGCTGTTTTGTAAAACATATCAAACCAATACATTTACTAACTTTCATTTCCCTTTGTTTTTCTGCAAAAATTATTTGAATCATTTTGGCCAACAAAGACAAATGATTTGAAAAATGGAATAAATGCGTCTAATATGATGGAAACATGCAAAAAAAATTTTTTTTGTTATATTAAATACAATCAATATTAATGTATACATTTTAATACCATAAATATTTTAATTGTTTTAAAAAAAATAATTATCTACTTTGATAATTAATAAAAATGTAATCAAAATAGATATTTTAAAAGATTAAAGTAGTTCAATTAAAAAATTATCTTTAAAGAATATAAACACACAAAATGATTAAAAATATAGGATCTATGAAAAGGGTCTTAAATGTTTTTTGTAGGCAGTCCCAGTTATATTTAAGTCTTTTCATCTAGAATTTATTATCAATATAGTAAAAATAACTTTTGAATTTATTTTCTGCCCCGTAGATAAAAAATTTTTACACTTGAAATAATTATCCAATAGAATAAAAAAATGTTACATATTTACTTTCTATCCTATATATATACAAATTAAGTCTGTAAATAGAAATTATTTCAATAATTTAAGCAATTGACCAATACTTTTATCATGAAAAATAAAATATATACCTTCAGCTTCGATATCTTGTGTCATAAGAATATCAACTGTGTCGATTTCTGTCATATAACCGAACATGGAAACAGCAATCTAGTAGATAAACATACATTAAAGGAATTCTTATATGTTGCATTTTTAGTAAATACTTATAATTTTAAAAGGACATTCAATTAGAAACTTATATTTTTTTTGTACAATATTTTAATAATACAATTTTTATTATGTAATAAGTATTTTTATTTAAGTAATAATTATTTTTTTAATAATTGGTTGAATGATGCCTAAAATAGGGGAGATGAATATGTGTTATTTAAATTTTGGTCATACTATTGATTGTATTTTGTCTAACATAAATCGACTTGTTCTGAAACATAGTATTGTTGAAAATTCTCAAAAGTATAGTATGCAAGCTAAATTAAGAATTTTTGATATTTTTCCCATAATTTCATGTTAAATATTTTTCACACTTTTTAAATGGATAACATTTTTTGGCATGTGTATGAGTTATAAATTAAATATTTCCACCTAAGTACAACGAAAATGCTCATTTATGAGAATTTTCCTTTTTATTATAAGGAAATTATTTCATTTTTAAAAAATATGATCTTAAGAATAGAAGTGAACAGATAAAATGATTTAGAAAAATAGACTTTCACATTAATTGTTATTTTCTTTGAAATTTTATGGAAACCTGATATGTACATTCTGTGAAAAAATCTAATCTCTACTAAACAAAACAGTTGAGTTTGTTACTTAACAAACTTTGTTTACAAACAGGTAATCAAAAGTTACAACTTATATTAGAGTTATGTAGGGTTATATAGATAGTAATTGTGAATGCCATTGTAGCAACATAGTAATAATAGGATATCACGATATATAGCTCAACATAGTAATAATAGGATCTCACAATATATTGCTTAAAATAGTAATAGGATATCATGATATATAGCTTAACATAGTAATAACATTATATCACAATATATAGCTCAACATAGTAATAATAGGATATCACTGCTGCTTTAAAACACCCACCGTGTTGGTACTTGTCTCATATCACAATAGAGGGGTAAACATTTTAGAGTTTATTATTGGCAGAATAAATTCTGGTTTTAAGTTCAATAAATAAGAGATAAGCATTTTGTTTTATTCCATACAACAGTATCATTTTATTATAATCAAACAATAATTTTTTTTTTTTTTTTTTTTTTTTTTTTTTACTATACAAGACGATATAAAAAATTATGTAACACTTAAATCTTTCATAATATAAGAGATAAATATCTCAAGCACAGTATATACTCATTTGTTCTTTTCATACAATATATTTAAAACCATTGGCATAGATTTTATTTTTTTCTAATACCCATGTGGTGTGATTTAACTTGTTACTAATTGTATTATATTGTAAAATGGAAATGCAAAATATTAAAAATTATAAACAAACTTTTAGACTTGAAATTCATTGATGATAGTGAAATTTTTATTTAATAAAAATAATCCCAGAATTTTTGTGATACAAAAGCAAATGCTGTATTTAATTCTAGATGATATTGTGCATCAAATTTTTAAATTTGCTTAAAATGAAGAAATTTAGTGACAATTTTTAAACTTTTTCTGGAAATATTTTTTAAAATTTTATTATGCATTAAAGACAAAAGAAATTCACTTCAGAAGAAATACATCTACTTTCAAATTACAACAAAAAAATTTTTAACTGCTTTCAATGAGAGTACTATCATTCTACTTCGTAAGCAACAAGCTTTTTTAATCATGCAGAGGAGGAATGACGATGGTGAATATGATTGATGAAAAAAATATATATATTAGCTTTAATCAAAAGAATAGAGTGATTTCAAACAAACTCTGGAAATCCTTAAATGCCAAGGTTATTAGTTTAAAATGATTAACAAGGATTGAATAAAATGACACAAAATTAATAGTTCAAACTTCTATATTCAATTCTTTACTAAAGCATAATGAAATCAATACACTCTTAAAACAAATCCTTAAAAGTGATTGATAAAATTGTGCATTGTAAGTTTAAATGTAACAGATCATGACATCTGCAAAGATGCTCTTCAACTAGCACAAAACCCTTCTTATATTTGAATTGAAGGCTATGTAATGTATTAATTAAAAAAATAACTCTTGAAAAATCAAGTCAAAAGTAATACAACCCGTCATTCACAATTGCAATTAAAGAGAAGTTAATTGCAATTGTGAAGGAAGGGTTGTCTGATTTGATTAACAGAAATTACTTTTCATCAAACCATCTATGTCCTTGACCATAAACACAACATTTACAAGCTAGATATGATACTTTGCGTTCATAAATTATATATTAGATTTTACTTTGACTAACTACTATTCAGTTTCAAAACTTGATATTCTCAGAAAATATATATATATATATATATATATATATATATATATATATATATATAATAATAATAATAATAATTGAGAATGAAAGGAAAAATCAGTAACAATAAAGAAATATTTGTGGAAGGTTTAAGTGTTCTATTTTATAATTTTTAATAAAAAGGAATACTAAAATTATTTAGTACATTCTTTAAGAACTGTAGTGTTTCCCCCCCCCCCCTTTTAATCACAGTTTTTTAATCTATTGATGGAAATGCTATGTGCAATAATACAAAATTGATTGAGTTATATAAAGTATATTTATAAAATAAAATCATTTTGAATTATCAGGATTGTTGAATATAGGAAGAAATACAGGAGCAGCTTTTAAATTTTTTAGATATCTGTAGACGAGAAGTTGCACAAAAAATTAAACGATTTGAATATATAAACTGTTTTACGCAAGCAGATAAAATTTTACTTGCTGATTACAAGTGGTTTAGAAAAGAAAGGATTTTACCAAAAGAAAAATAAAGATAAAGTGAGAATATTAATTTGCTTAATACTTATTTTCTAATTTTAAAATGGGATTACATCAAGATGAATGCACTCAACATCCACAATTAGTAATTTGAAACACAAGTTCATCTTATGCTACTTTATTTAGAATTTGTATAGCATCTTCAAATTCTCTGCAAAATAATAAGCATATAGTAAGATTGTTGTCAACTGTAATTCTGAATACATCTATCAAGTGCACAATGTTAACTGATGACAATCCCTGTATTCACCAAGTGATCCAGAAGGAACTTAAATTGAAATCACAACCATGCATAAAATTACTCAGGAAGAACAGCATATGAAAAAAAAATATTTTACCGTAACTTAACTGAGTGCCAAAAAAGGAGTATGTCATAATAAGTAAAGAGACTTATTAAATTTATGGCCATTATATAATTCCTAAAATTATACATGATAAATATACACACTAGTTTCTGTTATTCCATCTTATAACTCAGCAAGATTAACAATTGAATTTGTTGAACATTATTGGTATGAAATTTTAGAAATTAGAAGTTTTTTCAAACACATCAAATTGAGAGAATATCCACTCTATTCACCTGATATAACTACATGTGATTTTTTATTAGTTTTAGTCTAAAAAAGAACTTTGGATGTTAATTTCATTCCAAAGAGAAGATTAATGAGACTAAAAATGTAATTATTGTTTCATAATTTCAATGAAATATAAACGAATGGATTGGAAATTTTATTTGAAATATTCCCCAACATAAGTATTTACAAGTTCACGAAAATAATTATACTTTCCCATATATAATCCGCCAATTGTATGTTAGAAAAGTTCAGGATTTCTTTGGGTATATTATACGCCACTGTAGATAATCTGATAAAAACATTTCCTATCAGAAAAGTTAACTATAAAGTTTTGAAACAAATGCTGTTTATGTTTTATAAAATAAATAACAGAAGGCTCCACAACTCGGCTAACTTATTTCAGCTATGATCAGTTTTGTCCAATTACTTACAAAAAAAAAAATTTGTTTTTTTGAAAAGATATTACAGTCACTGTTAGTTATTGTCATTTTGTTTCGACATGAATTGTTTGTTCTGAAAATATTCAAGTTCATTTATCATCATGAGGAAGGGAAGGTGTATAAGTTATATAGCACTTTTTTAAACCTATAGATAAGAGAAATAAAAAATTGGTGACAAATGCGTTAATGTAAAGTGAAAAACAAAACATGCACAATACAAAAAAATATATACATCTGATGCACAGTTCAAAATTAATTCATATATTTCATTTAATTATTAATGAAACAAATGTATTTTATTTTTTAAATATGTCTAACCTCATTTTAAAAATTAACTAAAAATTGATAAGTTTTACTAGAATCTTCTTAGAGTTATCGCATTTAATGACTGGCCTTGTGTTTTCATCTCAGTTTATCGCACTTTGTGATGAGGTGGATCCAAACAGATGTTTTTTTATGAAGAATGTTTTTTCTATAGAATTTATTATATTTTTAATTATGTATTTTTTATTTTATGTGAAACCACATTATCAGCAGTACATATTTTCAACCTTCTCCAAAAAAATTGCCATGGATTATATGCTATTGCTGATTAAACAATGCTTTTTTTTTTTCTTTTACTAAGAGTCTTGAAGATAATATACCACTGTGAAGATATATACAAGAAAATGTGGTACTTTGAACTCTCCTAAAATTAAGAAAGGTTATAATGTTAAAATTTATCAACAGCCTTCATACCAAGAACATAACTATTAAAAAATAAAAGAATGATTAGGTTTAAATATAAACTGAACAATTTAATCAAAAATCTTCAAATTTCTAGTATGTAGATTTTTGTAATAATGTAGATTTTTGTAATAATGTAGGTATGTAGTTAATTTGTAATAATGTAGATTTTTTTTCACAATAAGAGAAATAAAAAAAAAATTATGGAATAGAATAGAATAAATTTTCAACATTTTTTTTTTTTTTTTTTAAATATTGTGAAAATTAAAAACTTTTGCTGTAACTAAACTTTACTAATTGCATTGTTAGCAGAGTAGTGTTCAACATTATTATTATTATGGGACTTATATATTGAAATTTATTCTTTGAATGAATATATGTTTTGTTAGTTGAAAGCCACTGTTTCAGTTAAAAATGAAAATTACAAGTTCAATAATACAAATGTAATACAAACTTGTTCAAAAGCTTCTTCAATTGTAACACCCCCTAAGAAATTATGTTAAGAAATCTATAAAAATATTTAATTAAAGTTATCATATTGTGGAACATATAATTTCAATTAAATAAAACCATGAAAAAGGATACAGGAATGTAACCTGAATAAAAAAAAATGAATACATTAAATCAATTACTATTATCACAGGTAATTATAAAATATAAATTAGATATATTTCTAACTAAATAATACTAGCTTAAAAAGTATTTATAATACTTACTGCACGTCTGCAGGATGATCCAAATCTGAAAACAAAAAATAATTTATGAATATATGAACAGACTGAGAGAATGAAGTACAATTCACTATATTTAACATGGACAGTTAAAAATTTTAGATTTTGCTCATACAACTCAAAGTTTACAAAGAAATATTTTATTCATGATAAATGTAAATAGTAAGCAAATGCAAACAAAACAACATTACAAACAGAAAAGCTAAAGAGAGAATATGTATGTCAATTGAATTAAAATATTATTGTATAAATAGTACACATGAAAACTATTGTACACATATTTAACAATATTCTGATATTAACTACTTATTGCCAAATATTATGCAAAGATTTCTAATAATAAACTTACTTCAAATATTTTTTCTGAAACTTAAAAACTTTATTCCCATTATTCAATTTATTATAAATATTAAATAATGTGTTTCAAATTCTGATACTGAATTTCACATGAAAAAAACTGCCTATATATATGAGAAATCTGGATTAAATAAATGGCAAATTAACGAGTTTATTACTTTTATAAAATTTGATATAATAAAAAAAACAAAGAATCAGTTAACAAACATAATCTGTTACAAGACTATGTTTACAATCCAAATTGCTGGTTAACCAATCATTGATTTACAATAGATCTTTTTTGTGAAATCAGTTAATTTGTTCTGGAGACCATAAAAAAATATGATATACAGTTTCTTAGAAGTTTATTAACAAATAATGCATGCATATAATCTTCCATATTGTTCAGTCCTTTTCTCTTTTTCTTTATGAAATGTTAAAGAATATGTCAAATGAACAAGGGGGAGATGCTCTAAGTGAAATCAGCTTTGGCTATAAATATTCTATTGGAAAAAAAATTTAATTGTATTATATAGGAAAAAAAATTTTTTTATCCAATATAGAACTTTAAAGTTTAATAGGCAAGCTGCATAAATCAAGAGAGATGAAACATGACTTTTACTCCTTTGGGTTGCCAACCTTGTATATTATGCTCAAAGAGCCGAGAAGTGTTTGTTAGTTGTTCATTTCAGTTTGTTATCTGAACATAAAAGTCTTTCAAGAGAGTGTTTGTAGTCTGATTCGTTTGAGGTCTGAACTGTTTATTAATTGATCACCCATGGTATGACAACTATACACAAACACACACAGTAGTTCTAATTTAAAACTCAATCTTAAAAGATAAAAATCATTGCACTTTTTTAATAAGAAAACAAACAAAAGATAATAAATATTTCTAAGTAATATTTAATGGTAAGTAACTTATTTTCTAATGATATGATACAAATCTTTACAAGGCCCATATTTTCTCCAATTTACAAATTTAAAATAGATTTCAGTTTTATAATATTGTATTCCTTCAACCTTCTATAGAGAAAGAGGGATAACTAAGAAAAATCAATTTAGAAATTTTTACACAAAATAATCAAATTTTGGTATTTTGAAAAATTTTTTAATTTATGTTTAGGGTAGCAAACATACAACTTTTTATGTATTGTTGCATTTTTTCACAAAAAAATTAAAAAGAGAAAACTGATATATTAAACAAGAAATCAAGTCAAATAATCAAATTTAAATTATCTCCAAAAGTATATAAAAGGTTTATTTTTAAAAATCACTCACAAGACATAAATTTAAATTACTCATTAAATAATTAAAGAAATAAAAGTCACAAAGATTCTCCATCTTAAAAGAGAGGATAAATATTTAGTAAAAGTTTACTTTAAGACACCGCTAGAATTTTTGACAATTTTTTTTATGCAAGATATACGACAGAATGTTATTAATAAAATAGCAACCCTAAAACTGCATTAGTTAAAGCCCTGAAATACAAGAGTTACAAGAAATTAAATTTTATCACTAAGTTTTTCACAAAACCAAGGAGTACCCTAATCAGCACTGAACCCAAATATTCTACTTTAAATTATCTGATGAATTTTTATCTAGCTTCAAATTTATCCTGGTTGAGAAAGATTCCAAATTGGTTGAAATGATTCATTCAAAATTACATTAAGGATTATAAATAAAATTACAGAAGATACTCTTCCTAAGTATAGTAACACAAAAGACAAATTCATCTGAAACTCCAATCCTATAGGATTCTGGAAGTTAATTCAATATGCTCAAATAAAAATAGAAGTTTTTCACTGCTAATTTCTATGATTTAGATCTAAAGAACATGTGTTTTTAGAGAAGACATGAACATTTCTCAAACAAAGAAACTTATCTACAATATGATTCACAATATATAAAAACTTATAAGATGCCAATTTAAAAGAGAACTAATTCTTCATTTTCATGACACTTGTATACCAACATAAGCTTTTATTGCAAGATACACTAAAAATATTTTATATGTTTTGGAATAATAAATACTCTTTAAAAAATTTAATTAATTTTAGAAAGTTCATAGATTTATATTTTCATATGTTTTAGAGAATAGCGATCAAGGATTTCTTAACTCTAAAAGGAATAAAATAAAAATAATGTGAAAATAAGCTTATTTTTATTTTATAACAATTAATACTTTTAGCGGTTAATCTGCGCTTTAGGTCCCCTACTTCGCCAACTCACTAATTTGAATAGTTTTCTCGCGCATGCTCAATAATTACTCGTTTGTTTTAGCCTTATTATTGGTCGCTAATTAAATTTCACTTTGAAATAGAGGTAGAATTTTCACCATGGCATTGGTGTTTTTGAAAACGCGCCTAGGAGGAGACCTAAAGCGCATTTTCACCCTTTTAGCTACTTACATATTATGAAAACTACCTAGATATGTCATGAAAACAGGCAAATGGAAAAAATAATATGAAGACTATCTTAGGCCCTAACAGAAGTTATAATGGATACTAAAATAAAAAGTATACTTTAAACTGTGTTAGTCCCACCAATAAAAATTTTTATTCCAAAATATCTCCCACCAAGGTAGTCATCATAATATGTAAGAACCTACTTTTATTTTTAAATGATTAATAAAGACATAAAGAGTCATTTAAAAATAAAAGTAACAAATGTTTTTATTTTTAAATTATTATTTATATATTTTTAAATTGTTCAAATATTTTGTATTTAACTCTATAAACTATTTCGCTAAAATTTGAAAGTTTGCGTATCTTATAATTATTACAGGGACATTAGCAGAACTTAAATAATTTAATCATATCATTTGTTATTAATTAAATTCAATTTATTAATTTAAAATACTGAGTTAACAATCAAGCTTGATAACACTTTTTAATAACCACAAATTCAAACATACACCAAAAAGATTACACGTCATCTGCCAATTTTAAACATCATTGCATCATATTTATAGAGAGAAAACAAATTGCCGGGGAAACCTAAATCCAAGTATATTAAAATAAATTATAAAAACGGAAACCTTTTTTATAAATTTAACATAAATATTTTAATTTTTATTTTACTCTTAATCCTAAATAAGGAATTTATTTTACTGTAATTTACAACCTTAGTACTTAAACTCATGTAAACTAAAGAAAGATACTTTACATTCATATTTCACTTCTGGAATTTCTAATTCTTCTTCGGTAAATTCTTGAGTAGGAGGATCAATATCGAATCCATCGTCTACCTCTTCATTATCAGCATCAGCCATTTTAATATAAAATGTATTTAACTATTCTATGTTTACAACGTTCTCAGTAATTGATTGAATGATTAAAATAAATGCAAGATTATAGTACTTCACATTTTAGAGCTTGTACCACTGCTGAAAATATTCTCTTCATATATGACTGTTATCTTCATATTTGGCTATTTCCGAAATTTAAAAAGTGGACTAAGTCAAAGTTATAAAAAAAAAAAAGATGTGAAGGACTCTTTAATCATTTTTATATAAAGAAGGAGCTTGCTATTTAATTATTTTTGCTGACAAGTAGAAAGGTAGTCTTATCTCGGCTTGCATAGGATTAAACTTAGAGCAAGGAGTAGTTTCCTATGGGACTACTCCTTTCTCTATTTAATAATAAGTTCACGAAATAATATTAAATTATTGAGAATTTATCATTAATTTTTTTTCTGCGATTTCATTCTAGCTTTAAAATTTATTGATACAAATAAAATGTAAATAAAACTACAGAAAACAAAAATTTAAGGGTTTTTTCTTTCGGCAAATTAAAAAAAAATATTATATTTCACTCAAAATTTTATTTTATTTGTAGGCACAAATATATATCAAATTGTCATTGAAGCCATAGTTTTATTAGAAAAAATCGGGATTTTTTGTTGATGTTGTTGTCAGTGATAGAGTAACATGGAACAGAAAAATTTGAGGGAAATTTTGGATAGACCTAGAAAATGTAAGCTGCGAACATATTTATGATCCACGTTGAAGATTATGGTTTGTTTCAGATTTTCCACATCTAATAAAAACTTCTAGGAATTCCATCGTTAAGAACAAGATAACTCAAGACTTTTAATATTTCTGTGTTAATATTTAATACTTTTTTCAACTATGTTTATTCATACTGACATCAAATGAAGCTATTAATTTTTGCTTTAAATATTATTTTAATATTAAACTAAAATTATTTCAGACTTCTGATGACATGGTTGATTTAAAGTTTTGGGATGCTGTTGTTTAGTCAGATTTACCAAACAGTTTCAGTTTAAAAGTGTGTCCAAAATTAACAGATCATGTATGACGAAAATTTCTTTATAAAAAAATGGATGTTGGGATGACTTTTCAAATACTGTTTTCCTAATTTCATAGTAAACTTTAAAAATTTAATATTAAAATCATTTTCCATTAAAATTGTTACGATAATTGAATTGATATATAAAACATAAGTATATAATTGATTCAAATATGATTAATTTAAATATTATAACTACATTTGTATAAAAATATATTAAAAGATAATTACAGGATTTTATTTCTAATTCAAAGATATTGAATTTTAAATTCATTATTCTAAAATAATTTAAAATTCAATATCTTTGAAATCTAAATTTTAAAATTACAATTAATTGTAAAACATTAAAATAACGTATCAATCAAAATGTCTTTCAGTTCAATAAACTATCTATTATGTAGTTAAATTTAGAAACATTTAAAATAAATAATCGAGGTAAGACATCAAAAAAGAAATATAACAATTCAAATAATATTAGAAATATATGCAATGAATTTTCTGAATTAAATTGTTCATTATTCTCAAAAACGAAAGTAAAATTGGTTCCATTTTACATAACACTTAATAATAAAATTTTAGACTTTGTATTTCCCTTATCATTTCTTTTACATAATCAATTACAGATTAATAATCAATGCATTTTTTATGTAAATTCAACTCTTTCACATTACTTGCAATTTCATTTAATTAATTTTAAAAGATTTTTATTCCCCTAGAGATCAATGCATTTTCCAGTACAATAGTGTTTGAACACATCGGTAACGCCTCATGGTGGCATTTCAAATTTCGTTGTGCCGTTTTCGAGAAGATGTAAGTCGTAAATACTGGTCTGTGAAATTAAGTCACAATAAAAGTATCGGTTTTATTTTACATCACACGAATAATATTTTGTGAAACTTTTAATATTGAATATTTTTTCAAAGGTAAATACAAAAAAATCAATGATTTTATTAAATTTTTCTAAAAAATTTCAACTTGGATATTTCATTAAAAAATAATATTTTATAGGAATCTTGCAGATTTTCAATTCTACCTTCTTTCTACTAAATTTAACAGTCTGGAGTATCAAGATTTATGAAATAGAACAATACTTTTTCTGGTTAATTTGAATTATTTTTTGTAGCATGTAAATTTAAGTTGTAGGGCACATCAAATAATTAATTCATATAAAATGCTTCAAATATAATTCTCTCAACATGGCCATCATTCTCAGGACTCGTGAAGGAGGTTATCCAAATAATATTATTGGCTATCATTGCTTTTGATTTAATCTCACCAAATTAGCTATTAATTAAATTAATAATGGTCAACTACTTTGGTTTCTTTAACCACTCGTTACAGAAATTTCCATCCCTAGTTTGGTGTGTACATTATTATATATACTATATACATATTATTATAGTTTGGTGTGTACAATGGTATAAAGCAGGAAACACAAATGGTGTTAAGCACTTTTTTCAGACGAATTCTGATTATGCTTATGGAGAAATAATGGCCAAGGACATGTGTAATGTTTTCGGTTAACATTACTTATCCAACAATATATTCATTTATCACATATAGGCCCTATACAAGAATTAGGATTTGAAATGGCATCATGTTAGGATAGGGGAAAACTATTGTGTAACTTACGGCAATTTTAACATTTGACATACATCGCATCTCATGTCGTACATCACACTCTGAACAACCTCAATATATTTGACATCCTTTTTTTATCGGCACCTTTACCTGATGTCTCTCTCTCTTTCTCTCTCATTGAGTATGTGTAAATTGTGTTCTAATGTGTGTTGGATAGGAGACGACAGGCAAATACCTTAGAAAAACTAAAACCCTCATTAGACTCGGATGGACATTTATAGCCTCATAGGCATTGATAGTATACTCTTTTATTTAGATTATTATGCAGCAGCCCGAGCTGGTACATTAGGAACTGAATGAACCGTTCTATTTTTAAATTTTTATTATTTGTTTATTTAATTAACAGTATTTGTGTGCGTCTCTTTTGCTTATCCTGTTATTTTCACACTTCTGTGCTTTTGTTCATTAAAATTATTACATCAGGAAAAATGTATATAACAAAATAATATTTATTAAACAAATACATTATAAGAGAATTCACAAATGACCAAGGAGAGAATTCTTAGGAATTGTGAAGTATATATCCTGAAACACCAGAACCAAGAAAAAAACCAAATCAGGCAACAATAAAAGACTTTACGCTTATAGACCTGGGGATTAAATCAATCAAAGATTAAATAAGTATAGTACAACTATCCAATCAACTTAAATACGATATTTATGGATCACAGTGTCAAGCTTATGATGAAGTATCAGTCACTCTGCAATCACGGAACAGATGCTTTAGGTAGGTAAAAGATCTTATGAATGTGATAGTCCACGCAACAGTCGAACATTTAAATGTTTCAAGGACCTGGATTAGCAGTTTTTCAACTGCTAATTCAAATGTTTAGCAAATCTCGAACAAAGGTTGAACCCACTGGCTTTAAGACAACAAAAATTTAATGTCTACTATTCAAAATACTGCCTCCCTGAAAGAATACTGAAGGAGTTACTCTACCTGCCAATTAAATCAATTGATCATAGTATAATCCGGATTAATATTTATTCATTCTATTTAATAGAAGAGTCCATTAACCCCTTAAGTGGTTTGCCCGTACGGCGTATGGGCATTGATATTTTCTCCTTTCCTTTTCTGGTTTTCCCGTATTTTTCATTATTGTAAAGAGATTCTTTAGTATTAACATTTTTCAACAGATGGCGCGCTTGTTCATGTATCTGAAATTCTTTTCATCTGGGTTTTTCCATTTGACGACACTTCTGAGGTTCTCCAATTTTATGAAACATTCATTGATTCTTCTCTCATGAGTAAAACTGAGGAAGAGACAAATAAATATGCTTGAGAAAAGCAAACATTAAGGGATTTTTGTGTTCAAAAATTGTAAATTAAAAAATGTTGTAAAAGCATTAAAAGTGAAAAAAAAAATCTTATTATTCTTATTATATTAAGTAAGGTACTTAATTATATGCAATAAAAATATGCCTTTTTCGGAAGCATTTATGGTAAAAAAAAAATTGATTTCTTAAGTAGATAAGGGGCTGTTATACTTTATGCGGAGAAATTTGTATCGTATGCCAACCCAAACATAATGTAAACATGTGAAAGTCTTATTTTCGCAGCACAAATTGCTGCTTATTTTGGAAAATATAAATGGAATAAGAGTAATTAGTTTTTCGCCATAAAATTATTGAAATATAAGCTGTCTAAATTTTACTGTCCGGTAAAATTTCAAACAAATTTAAATTCCATAGAATAAACACCAAAATTGCATTCATATTTAAGTAGAAATATTTTATATTTAAAAAATATATACTGAAATATTTCATATTTCTCCCTGTTTTTACAGGGATTATAAAAAAATAGACGTTTTCATTATTTTTTAGTCGAAAATTTGTTTAAATTGCTACCCTATTTTATGATTTTTACTTAAAATCAGAAGTAATATTCTTATTTTTGACATTCAAGATTCATAAATAACACCAACCTTTAATGCTTATAAATCCTTTGGTGTCAAGGTTATCTGATATTCTTATAATTTAGCAACTTGAGAAAGAATTTTTTTAGAAACTGGTTTCCCAAAAGCTCAATTTAGACAAGATAAGATCCAAAATGGGGTACGAAGTTTTATGTTGAAAGAAAGCTTTAGCTTTTCTCATTTAAGAACAAAGTCAAATAATTCCTATAAATAATGGATGACAAATTTTTTGCTTAATATTGCAGGAATATTCTCTGCCACATAGAGAATATAACTTAAATATAAGTTAAGAATAACTTTTTTTAATCTACTGAATTACATTTTTTTAAATAATTATTTTGAAACAAGATTATTAAATATTATTTACATTTCAATATAGTGAAGGAAATTCGAGGGAAGAATTTCTAAAATAGTTAATTTGTAGAACTTTTTTTTTTCTACAGAAAGAAATATTCAGTGTAAAAAATAGAAAAAAAAATATTTTAAAAATCTTTTTATTATTATTATTGAGAGTTGTCCAATACTTGAACAAAATGCTTGTACTCAATATTGAAAAAAGTTTCAAGATTTAAAAGAATTAGTGTAAAACACTTTATTTTTATTATTTGTCAACTCTTACAATTTTTTTTTCCCATTATGCTATGTGTAGTATATAGCATTGTTTTAATTTTCAATTGTGGAAAAAAATTACTAAAGGAATATCTTAGTAAAGGTATTTGACTATTATAAATTTTTTTAATTTATCACATTTATTGTTTTTCAAAGCATTTACTTGAGCACATGCAAATTAGATCACTGTTTAATTTTCGTCTATAAATTATTAGCTTTACTGATGAAAACAAACTTTTATAATTCTGATATTGATTTAAAGACATTTTTTTTTGTTGTTTAATTTTTTTATAAAAAAATTTTGTTATTTGAAAGGATTTTACTTTGATCAAAAGGTTCAGTGGGTGGATATAGATTTTTTTTTAAAAGATGTAAGCTACCTGTAATAGAAGTATAAATGTAGCAAATCTATTTTCATACCAACGAAAATGAGCTAAGAAATCTGTAAGGCATAGCTCTATGAAATGCCATCAATTTTGACAGTAAAAATATGAAAGTAATACGATATATAGTATGAACGAAAGTATTAAAAGAAACTCATGCTTTATAGAAACATAACCGTTAAAAATCTATTACAAATAATATATACTGATTATATAGTATTTTGGAATCTTCAAGCAGATTTTTTTTGTTCTTTTATCGAATAATTAATAGAAGTATATTTTAGTCCTTTCACAGAAACGATTTTTATGTCTTAATGCATTTTTACTGCATACTTTGCATTCATGTAAAATAAGCTGTGGTAGATATACCTACAACTGTTTAAATAAAGAAATTGTAGAACAGGCTTCTCATAAATATCTTGCATTTGACAGTTGTCCAGTAAAAAATGCCATGTCTCATTTAAAAAGAAGAATGATTCCATATTCTACAGCAGATCAGTCAGAATACCATGAATATATATATATATATATATATATAT
>JAPDSC010134167.1:351765-369680 GCA_026290005.1 Latrodectus geometricus
TATATATATATATATATATATATATATATATATTATTTGCAAAAATCGCATAATCATGTCAACACTAAATCAAAAATGGAATCAATTGCTGTACTATAACTGTACGCATGATCAGTTCAACGACTTTTAAAGTAACATTATTATCTGTTCAGTGGCCATGTCTTTGGTTAATTTAAACAATTTAAGTAGACCAGAATGGATTCAGTGGCGTGAACAATGAATTGGGGAACTGAAATAGCATGCTTATGTTGTGTTATCAGGCAATCTTAGTGTTGTGTGCAAAAGTATCATGTTTGCTGTACCCATGTTTGACTGCATCCGAAAGAATGCATATTACACTGCCGGCCACCATAAATGCAACACCCTGAAGAAAGCATGCAAGTAACATGAAATTTACAACATACATTCGTGGAGGTGAGATATGAAAGTGATGAGAATTTCAACGCAGACGTACATCACACGCGCCTGTGGTGCAGCTTCAAAGTGTTATTTAAGGCTTAGAGAGTTCGACGATTTCAAGTTCATCAATTGTGTTTTTCTTGCGTTTTTTTTTTAGGTGATCAATTATGCCTCGTAGAAAACAGTGATCATTTTGTGATCAGTATCTGTGATCTATTAGATAACAGAGAGTGTGGATTATCTTTCAGGGAAATCGATAGTCGTGTTGGAAGAAACCAAACAACTGTAATGCGGATAAATGATCATTGGACACAAGAGGCTAAGCTGGACCAACGTGTTCGATCGCATCCACTTTTATGCACCACTTCAATGGATGTCAGGCAAATTGCACGCATGGCGGTGATGGATCACTAAGCCACATCATAAACCATAGAACAGCACATTCAGTCTGTAATGGATCATCCAGTGTTTGCTCGTAGCATTCGACACCATTTACAGCTGGTTGGTCTTTCCGCAAGACGTCCATTGCTTCTTCTACCCTTGAAGCAGAAACGCAAACGTCTTCGTCACAAATAGTGCGATGAAAGAAGGATGTGAATGGTAGATTGGAATGAAATTGTTTTTACTGACTAGTCACGTTTCTGCCTGCAACACTGCGATGATCGCATTCGAGTCTGGAAACACTGTGGATAGAGGATGCAGAACAGCTGCGTTGTGCACTACCACATTGCTCCTGCACCGGGTATTATAATATGGGGTGATATTAGATATCACTCTTGAACTTCTCTAGTACGCATTACCGGTACTTTAAATAGCCAACGCTACATCTCCGCGGCTGTAGCCATTTGTCCTTCCTTAACTTCAGGGCTTGTTCCCCCACAGCCATATTTCTACAGGATAATGTGCGGCTACACGTGATACGCATTATCCAAGGGTTCTTCGTCAATCACCAGATTGAATTGCTTCCCTCACCGGTTCACTTTCCGGTTCTTTCACCCATAGAAAACATGTAATCCATTGTTGCTCAACGATTGACCCTGATTGTATCCCCAGCTGCTACAGCAGATCAACTTTGGCAACGTTTGGAATCTATTTGGTCGGTTGTACCCCAAGGAACACATGCAAAGCCTCTTTGAATCAATGCCAAGGTGTACGGCAGCGGTAATCTCTAACAATGGCGGCTACACTGGCTAAAGCTTTTGGCAGGAACCACACTTCCCTGAAGTCTAGAAATTTAATCGTTTCATACTTGACCAACATGTTATCTACAAAATAAATTTTGTTGTGATATCTCTTGTCTTTCTTGGTTTTGCAACTTGGATGGCCAGCAGTGTATAAGAACGCTTTTGATGTCGTTATAATGGTTCTTCACTTAGAGTTATTCCACAGGATCTTCCTAGCAAGACCTCCAAGGAAGCATTGACCAAAGTGACAGATCGCTATCCCTTCATTGCACCACTTCACTTGCTGCTAGCCATATTATGCTCACGTCAGTGAGGAATCACTCACATCTTCGATTAAGCCGGAATTTAAACTCACTACCTTCCGATACCCAAACAACACAAATACGTCTACTGGAAGTCCAATGGATATTATTTGGATGATCCACCTTGGTCCAGTAGCCAACCACTAGACCTCCGTAAATGATTCATTAAATCATCTACTGACCGTCCAGAAGATATCCATTAAACGTCTAATAAATGTCCATAAATAACCGCTGGTGGATGTGTTTTGGATATAACGTCACATCGCATCAATAGTGACTTCAAGAATCTGACATGACAAAATGCACATGAGCTTCCAATTATATGTTATTATTCTTTTTATAAAAGGCCGTTTTTTATGCAGTTCCAAATATTTTGATAGCCTACTAAAAATGTTTTATTCAACTGAATTGGCTAAATAAATATTCCCAAAGTACTTAATTTTTAAAAACAGTAATTCTTAATTTACTTAATAAGTTTAAAATTAGAAATTGCTCTAAGTGTATAAGGATAAATTTTATTAACATAAACACATTTTCTGTTATAGGAAATATTTCAGGTGAATTCATTTAAATTACACCACACTTTAAAGAAATAAATTAATAGATTTCTCACACAAAATACTTTTATTAAGTATTAAATGAAATTCACTGATCTTTTCTATTATATAATTACATTCTTATGATTAAAAATAATTTATAATAAAGTATATATAATAAAGTATATATAATAATTTATAATAAAGTATTATTTTTCAATTTAAAAATGCCTGTACTATAAAATATAGATATAATATAAAAATTTCACAAACAATATTAAGTTATGTATAATACACAGTATCAATTGTTTAAAATACATTGTTCCTGAAATATTTGACGTTGACATTTCAATAACTTTCATCAAACTAGAAAATACAATAATTTGCAAAAAAAGTGCATGTGTATATTGAATTAATATATTCTTATTTTTTTAATTTTATTTTAGTATTAAATTTTAGAAAATAACTTTTAACAAATAAATGGTACATTTAAAAAAGTTACAATTAAAAAAGTTTTGTAGCTGAAGTTTGCTAAACAATGCAAAATTTGCTTAATAGAATAGGTTGACAAAATAATGAAAATAAAATGATGAGAAAACACAAGAAGGAGTTTTGTAAAATAAGTAAAATCGAAACACAAGATTTACTGCATCAAAGATTATATTAAGATAAAAAAATCAAAATTAGAAAAATAAATTTAAATTAAATTTAAGGTTTAACCAGTAATTAATTTAGCAGATAAATATTTAAAATCGCATTTTAAAATTTGAAATTAATGTGTTTAAAAAATTTAATGTTTATAGTGTTATAAGTTAATGAAGTATTTAATTACAGTAATAGAATGTGTTTATTTTAAAATGAATTCAAAATACCATATGAATATATCATTTTATAATACAACTTTTGCATTTCATTCAGAAATCTAATTTATGCATGGCGTGATAATTTTTTAGTGCAGGATATTAGTATTACATCAATAACATTTGCCAAAGCAGCATTCATTTTTACAACATCTGAAAGAAAATAAACATTTTGATATTTCAAAATAAAACAATTCTAAACCAACAACTGTAAACACACAATCTACTGATTAGTGAATGTATTTTTTTTTAAGTTATTATACTTCTTAAGTATTATTATGAAGAAAAATATTAAAAGTCGATTCAAATGTTGTATCAATTTGTATAGAACATTTGTTCTAAATATTAAACTAAATTAGAATTTGTTAATATTTTCTTAATTCTATATTTAAAATTTTTTTTATTGAAAACACTTCCCAATTACAGGAAATTATGAAGTATTTATCAAAAATTCAAATTCTTATCAAAAATTCAATTCCTAATTTTCAAAAATTTCTAATTAAATTCTAAATATAAAGTCAGAAGTGTGGAGAAGAGAAAGGAAATTATATATCATCTAGTGAAAAAAAAATAAAATATGATAAATTTAAAATATTTTTAATTATTCTGAAGCAAAACTTATGAGATTCTGCGTATTTAAATAATACAAAACTTATTCGTGTCCATATAACCGATCAAAGCACTAATAATCTACAATTGCTTTAACAAATAAAATTCTTAATATTAAAGTATATTTTTTTCTATCAATTTTTCAAAGTTGATCCATATTTAATCACATTATATACTTAAATTTTTAATTTTAAAAATAATTATTTATTTATATAGATTATGTAATATAATTAGTACTTATACCTTATTCAACAATTATTAATTGTAATCACAAAATACGATTCTAATAATTATAACGATTAGAAGAATAACGAACTACAAATGGAAGAAACAATTGACATTTGATCTAGCTATACATCCACCTCATAATAGTTTACCTACGTAAAGTAGTTCACATACGTAGTGTAAAATCACTCTAAAATAAATTTTTAAAATTAATATCCTGATTAATTTAAAAAAAATTTGGAATGAAATTTTACGGGTATCAGTTTACTATATTATAAAGTACGTATTATATATATAATAATAAACATATTAATAAATCTCATCTATCAATGTGAACTTAAAAAAAATATCCTTTTAATTATTTGAATAATTCATAATTTATTCAATATCGTCAAAAGCAATTTTCTTTAAATTTTAAATTTCTTTTGTTCGTTTTGATGGTAATGCTGTGCTTCTTTTAATGCGGGGTCCAATAAGGTTTCTCAGGACCATTGATAACCAAGACCAGATACCCAAACAACCATGAAAATCCACATGACATCTAAGAGATATCTTATTATAAGAGACATTTTATTGGATATCGTTTTGTCTCTGAGATATCCACACGATATCCAAATATCTACGACATATCCACCAGTTATCCAAAAAGTCGCAGCAAATGGATATCTGATGGATATTTGGATATTATGACATCTAGTGGATATACCTTGGATAACCTTTGGATACGTAAGACATTCATTAGATATCTCACAGATGTTTTGATATCCATATGCAATTAAATACGATGTCTAGGAGATATCTAAATAAAATCTGATTGGATGTTGTTTGGACATCTTTTTATTCTTCAGAACCTTTAAATTTTCCAAAATGTTACAAAAGTGAAATAGAATTGTAATACTTATAAAATTTTTTCTTTTTAAAGTAAATGATAGTTTTTTTGCAAAATATTTAATTTTTATAAAACACATTTAAAATTAAAATGTTATTATATTGTCCATTTTTTTAAATTATATAGAAGTTTTTTCTCTTACACTTTATTGAAATCATGAAATAAGCAAAATTAAATTTCTAGAAAATATTGCTTATAATTCAAAAATAGTTTTTATAACATTATTTACTTACTGCTAGTTCTCCATTCTTTTTCTATTCATAATGGAAATACTTTTGACATCTATATAAGGAAATTTTTATTTTTGAATGTAAAGATAATTTTGTTTACCCATAGTTTGATTTGTCGCTCAATGGTCATTTTTTTGCACACCATAGCTTATGTTTACACATGGTAATAACCTTGTATCTAATATCAAAACAGCATCACATATTTGAATTTTCTTACAATAGATTTTAAAAAATTGCAGAAATGATCGAACCTGAAATCATTTCTATATAAACACCAGTATTATAGTTCTATTAAAGAAAAGCAAATTCGCTTTTAATATACCCAGTGCTAAAATATTTCAGAAGACAAATGTGATCTATCCAATTGAAATAATGTATATAATTTTTTTTAAATAAATGCCCATTCATCCTTTATCCGACCCTACCCACACAACCAAGTACGTCTAATAAACGTGCACTAAAGGTTCACCATATCCAGTATACATCATGGATGATAAATAGACGTCTAATGGACGTCCATGAAAGGCTATTCAGTGGATGTTTCCTGGTCTATCACTATGGATGCCTAATAGACGTCCATTCGACGTCAACTTATGGACATGAATTCATGGATGTGTCTGGATGATTAAAAATAGATGTATATTGGACGTTCGCTGCAAACGTAATCTGGATATCTGGATGTTTATAGTAACTTGCAAAAATTAACAATTTAGCTGTTATTGTTGATGGAATATGAATATCTATCTAAATTTATTAAGTAAATTTATATATATAACAATAAATATAAAGATATAAATATATATATATATGCAAAAGTCACTTTTTGCATTGTATTAATTATTGCTTTCTTCCAATTTTCTGTAAGTATTCATTTATTTGATTATAATAGTGATTACATAATGAACTTGAAGCACAGAAAATGTAAAAGAAATATTTTAATATGAAAATGTTTGTTGAATCGTAATGTGCTATTGAGGATTAAACTTTTTTCTATTCTTTATACGTAAAATAAATTTTAGATCAAGGAAATGTGTTAAAGATCATTTTTTTTTTATTAGAATCAGGAATTATATTATATAAGTTGGCTAAAACCAAAAATAAAAGTTATCAAGTTTTGTTAACGAATAAATAAATTTTGTGAAAGAATTCTAATTTTATTCTTGATAGTTCCACTGTAAATTACAAGTGAAAGATATTTTATTGCTAAATATTGTTGGTACATATTATGGTATCATTATTTATCGGCAACTCTAATGTAATAGGGGCTTAGAAATAGTTTGATTAATTTAACAGTTTTGTCTTAAAATGTTTTTAAGGGTGGAAGAAAGTAATATTTGTTAATTATTATTACCTGCGGAATTAATATTTTTTAAAGATCCTGTGTCCTAATATTTGTTATAGATCTTGTGTAATAGGGGCTTAAAAGGTACACAACTCAATTTGGCAAGAAAATGTAACTTGTTTTTCTAATATGTATGTAAAACATGAAAATTTACATATTTATTCGTTTAATTACAAAACATGTTAATTTATATATCTAAAATATATAAATTAACAAATATTTAACAAAAGGAAATTTAAAATTAGTTTGTTTTACATCAAATAAATCCTTATTGTGCTTCTTCATTAAATTTTGGCTCATGGCTGAACTGAAAATGGTTGTATGGAATGAAATGAAATTTAAACTGAGATGTTGGACTTTGCAAAGCTTATATAAAATAATAACTATATATCATTTTGAAATTCTAATTACAGTGTTTGTAATTAACTGAAAGCAATTAACACTGAATTTAATTATAAAATTTATCTCAATGTAATTTATTTAAGAGATTTAACATTTTGTTCTAGACAATTCTTTGATTTTAGAAAATGAGTGACATTATTTCCCTTTTTTAAAATTGTCATTTATGTTATAGTTAGATGTAGAAAAAAATATTTATGGTATAGGATTCCTCTTTTTTTTTTACATTTCCACTGTATAATTTTTCTTAAAAGTTTATATTTACTTTTACAATTTTTGAAAGTTATTGTTTTTTTTATTTCTATATCATTTTATCCATTCTAAATGTGTCATCAATCAAGAATGCAAGTGTACCAACTCTCTTCAATATCAAATTTACGGAGTTTTCAAGCATTATAGATTTCATTTTTTTAGTAGATTATCTTATAATTATTCTATTTATGAGATACTTTATAATGCATCACTTTATGGTGCTGTAACTTAAATTATTTTATGATGTATACAGTTTTAAGTGGTATACTCTTAAACTTAAATGTAAGTTTAACAGTATGGCACTTAAAACTGTATACATGTAAGTTAAACTTAAATGCACATTTAAATTGACCACGGTTATGATAGATGACTGACCATGGTTATGATAAACCATGGTTATGATTGATATCCAGATTGCATCCACAACGAACGTCCAGTAGACGTCTATTTTTAATCCACACGTATCCTTGAATTAATGTCCATAAGTTGACGTCTTATGGACGTCTGTTAGAAATCCATAGAGGTCGACCAGTAGACATCCACTGAACAGCCTTCAGTAAATGTTTGCTGTTTTTTTAGAGGGCGATTGTTGCTTATTGGACATCAGGTCCAATAAACGTCTATTTATCATCCATGACGTCCTTTTGGATATGGTGGACCTAATATTGGATGTCTGTAAAACGTGCCTGGAGATGGTGTGGGTGAAGAAAATGACCCCCGAACCAATTAGGCCACCGGGACCTACTAAGTTTTTTATTTTCCTTTTTTTTTGTTTTGGATGTGTTTTGTAATTTGGATGTCTACAGTAGTTTATATTCTCACAGTTAAAAAATCAAAGAATTAAATGTGGTGAATTAGATAATAAAAGTGTGTTAGCAAGATCGCTTGAGTATAATATAAATTCATTGGGTTGACTTGAGAACGCTTTTTTACGAGCCTTTATTTTAACAGTTAATTGACTTCAAATTTTAAGTAATACCGATTTTATGTGCAATTTTCGATAATATCACAGGAAGCATCACAGACGGAGTAGACAATGAAATAATACCTCGTTTCCATGGGTTGATATTTTGCTCATTTGTTCTTATTCACTTGGAGTCTATCACTTTGACTATCAATCTACCTTTCAAAATGCGCAATTGCATCGTAGAAAGAGCATAAAGCAAAAAAAAAAAAAAAAAAAAAAAAAAAAAGGTTTTGCCATTTGCTAACCTTAACCTTATCAAATGTCAGTTCCTTAACAATCAATCATATTTCTTTCAATATTTAAAGATTATACACTATTATGAGGTATTGAAAACATTAATATTATTTTCAAATATTACGAAAACTTGTTTTTATCAATGTCACTACTCTTGAATTGGAACTATGGACTAGCCAATGAATTGTCTCACAAGTTTTATACTGGCTAAAGCTTGCAGTAATCACCAAACGAATCAACTCAGTTTTAAAACTATTTCATTGACACTAAAAGCTTTTTTAGAATAATTTTATCTTTTTGATTTACTTCATCCATTAATATGTCCGAAGGTGAAAGATTTACATATAAGAGACGATTTGACGACGGATTACCTTCAACCTCATCTGGAAATGTTCCAGATTTAAAAGTCAAAAATAATCATAAAAAGATGAAACGAGATTTATCTGCAGAAACAAATAAATCAATTTTGAAACCACCCATTGAATTGTCACTGCCTATTCTTCAGTTTTTGGCAAAGGGTATAGAAATTTTTTTTTTGCCATAATGCTCTTTAATTTTTTCATATATATAATCTTTCCCTTTCATTTTATTATAGGTTGCTTCAAAAGTTATGATCTAACAGCAACTATAATTGCTGAAATTCATCAATATCTGCTAACATTTTACCCAGATGGCATGCCAGGGTATGTGAGAAAGTTTAAAAAATTTTTTGTAAATGTATTGTCTTTATTAGCTCTAATATGTTATCAACTGATGCAAAGATATTTTGACATTCTGTTTCATAGATCCCTAGATAGGAAGTGGTCATTCATGTAGTATTTAATTGTGTTAATGTCTTTCCTTTGAAACTCAATAATTATTGAATTTTTATAGGGTATTCTGAAACTAAACTGAAGGTGTAAAAAAATTGCTTTTATAGGAGAAGAAAATCTAGAATTGCTATAGAATATATTTCTGGTTTGCACATGTATAATAAACAAGTATGAATCAATATATTTATCTGGATTCAAACTTGGGAATTGTGTTAGAATTACTATAATTAGTTAAGTATTAATATATCAATAATAGTTTGGCAACTTTTTACTATTCCTACAATAGAATAGTGCTGTTATTTTTATCTCAAAATTTTAACTATGTGATGCAAGTTTTTCAGTACTACTTGGTTTTCACATTTTTTTTTTTTTTTTTTTATATAAATTGCTTGTTTGTGTGAAGAAATAATCAAAAAGTAGTCTATTGAATGGTCATCATAAATGCTTTCATTTTTTAATTCTATTTGACAATATTGTAAAACTTTTTTTTACTCAAATATGTAAAACTTTTTACTCAATTTAAACATATTGTAAATTTTTTTACTTTTATCTAATCTTTTAATCATAAGAAAATTGATTATTTAAAATTTACCAAGGAGAAAGGAAGATGGCATTTCATTTTCCCAAAATGGAGATATATTATTTTGCAATTGAATGTGCATAAATCAATGGGAAAAGAAGCAAATGTACATAGAGATAAACATGAAAATTATTGCATTCAAGGTACAGCTCAACATCAGCCAGAATCGTAACTTGTGAAATTTACGTGATGAAAATCGTGTAAGAAAGATAAGCCTTTTGATTCCACATTTAAGCAATCCTGAAGATATGGAAGCCACAATCTATATGAATTTCTTTTATTAAAAAATCTGATAGAGTTGGGGCTATGAATAATGCAATTATTGTAATCATAAGGAAATTCTTGAGTAATCAAAGAAATTCTTACTTTATGATAACATTATTATTCTGATAGTTGGGGCTATGAATAATAGAAATATTGTAATTTGTTCTGTCACCCAATTTTATTTCATTAACATTTATGTTTGAAATAATCGTAGAATCTGCAAAAATTATTTTTCAATTTAGAATGTTTTGCTATCTGCTCAATAAAAACCTTAAAAAATAGTTATTTTTGTGTGTTTATATGTTTTGTAAGCAAAATAAGATCAATTCAATGCTGCATTCTAATTACTGTAAGAAAGAAAAACAATTTAAAAAGAAATACAATTTGATTTTCAAAGAAGCTTATATTTTGAAAATTAAATTGTATTTTTTTTCTTCTAAATTTTTATGCAGAATTTGCAAATTTTTTGTTTGATACTTTATTCCAAGATTTTTTTTTACTGTATTACTGAAGAATTTATTTTTACTTAGAGCTATATTTATTAATTTATTAGACTATAAAAATTGATAATAAAAAAGTATCTTGATTTTATTAGATTTTTGAAATATTTTGTGTCATAATTTTTTTCTTATTTCTTATTAATTGGAAATGGCAAGTTGAGATTTATATTGCTTGAAGTAAAATCTGTGTAGTTAAAGAAAATAAAGCAATATTTATCATATGCATAATATATTGATTTATAAAATTTTGTTTGTATTGTTCTTGTCACTTTATCAAAGATTTTTAATATTTAACATTAAATTTGTATAACTTCTTAAATTATGTTCATTATATTAGTAAATCCAATAAAATTTATGCATTTCCATTTCTGATTAAAATTTCCATATCATTCTTTGTAAATGCACTTTTATGGTGCCTCAGTTTGATTTTTGAAATTTTTATGTTATATTTATTGTTTGAAGGTAAGGAAGTTTTTTTTACTAATGTTCAATTGTATATTTTTGCAGTAAACTTTTATTTTTTTAGATTTCATGCACTGAAAAAAATCATTGGAATGTTTGCTCTAAGGGCAAAGAAAGAATATAGTGTGAAATTCATTTTTAAACCTTCTGGAATACATGTAATTCCTGCACCTGATGAACCTGTAACAGTAAGTTTGAAATGTGTTGCCAAATTTTTTAAAAATTATGATGTGTGTGTGTGTAAGATATCCAAACTATTTTAATCTAATTATGTAACGATTTATGTTTAGTGCAAAAACCAAATTAAATAATGAATTAATCAGTCTTGTGTACAATTTGTCAATTTGAAATGTCTTATCATTCTATATCAAAATATATTTGTAGCTTTTGAAGCAAATACACATATATTTAGAATTTCATAAATTGTAAATTTTTTTTTATCCGTTCAAAACTAACTTCTGAATTGTTAAAGGATTATAGAGAAGAGCATATGCCTCAAATAATATTTTTTTAAACTTAATTCAAAATTAAATTTTGTTTTTAAATTAAAACCAAAAAAACTAAACTTAATTTATTGTATTGCATTAAATCTTATTAATCTGTTTTGCATTATATGTAATCACTTTTTTAAAATAAGCACACATAATAGGGGTAATATTTATAGGGGTGTTATCAAGTGTATCATGAGTTATCAAAATAAAAGAAACTGATTAAAAATTGTTTTATACTGTAATTTTCTTGTCACTTAAGAAAATAAAGATTGCTTATTTTATTGGGATAGTTTTTAAATATTTTGTGAAGAGTGTTTCTTAAAATAAAAAAGTATGGTCAAGTGAAGAAAAATAATTTCTATGGTTTTCTCATATTTTAAATTCAAATTATATATTGTGAGATTTTTAAATTTCTTGACAAAGTAAAAACACAAATCAAATTTAAAAATAAAACTATTTGATTAAAAATTCTTCTGCATGTGAATTATAATCACCAGAAAGTTATTAATTTCTATGAGGCAAGAATATTTGCATGTATCAGAGTTTTCTATAAAAAAAAATGAATTTATCAAAATTGAACTGTGGAAATTGAGAAATGAAATTCTATCAAAGGTATATTTTCCAATTTCTTAGATCTGATTGTTTTTACTTGATAAGCTAGAAAGTTATTTTCTTATTACAGTGACATCTACTGGTAAGCTATCAATTTTGAAAATAGATTTATTTTTTTATATGCTTATTTTTTCCTAAAATGTAAAATTATGATTTTACTTGATCAAAGGCAAAAAAGGAATGAAAATTTAAAAAGTTGAGCTGATTTTGCCTGTCCCAAGGATCCAACCTTGGTCCTGTGCCTTAAGAGCCTGAAGCACTTTCACTATGCAATAAGGATTCTCTTAAATAAACTAGATTAGTTATGGGATAAAAAGTATTTAGTTTTTTATAAATGTGATCTGTTTTGAAAGTTGAAGTTTTTATCAACATTTATTTATCTAAATTTAATTGTAAAATATTTATTTAATATACTATATAAAAATAAAATTTAATTGGTTTAACAAGTATAAGTTTACAAATTTAGTCAATGCAAGTGTTAAAAAAATTAATATACCTACTTTGTTTTCAAATATTCTTTACCACTTTCGAAATGCACTTTCACCTGTAGAAATTTTTGAAATGTTTAAATTTTTCTTTTAAACCAATAATGTAAATTCGTTAAATTTTCATTATTTCCCAAACAATTTTGAAGATTTAAAACTTTTTAAACTGTAATAATGTTAAAGTTAGATTCTAGTGGCTGCTTGAGATTAATGTTCATCAAACTTGATATTTGGAATGTGAATTAAAATTTGTAGCTGAAATGTCAATATTCTGGATTAAATTTAGGGGCTTGATTCCTACTTTAGGTATTCATATTTGTCGTGGGTCATTTTCAGCTTTAATTAGCAGATCCTAGTACATTGAACCAATCTGGCAGCCAAATGATAAGCACTCTGATCTTTGCTTCAACAGCTCGTTGTTTCAAACCTCACTTCTGACTTGGATGTTTGTAATTGTTTGGAATCCATATTAAATTCTAATTCCAGTTTTATTAGTCTTTATCCATAAAATACGATAATTTAATTGACAAATACACCTAATATAATGAATTTTAATGTGTAAAAAGTTATTGTAGACCAACAAATAAACCAGCTCAGCACAAGACATATTCATCAGCTTAAATTATTAATAGTGTTGAGCTACAATCGGGGTGGGGAAGGTCAACTTGGCCTTTCATTCCTTCAGTGAATCGATGAAACTGAGTACTAACCATGCTTGGAACTAAACACTATGGATTTCACATTATGCAGACCACTTTACTGGAACATATGCTTCCCTCCCCAGGGCCCTTGATCACCAAAACAGATATGAGGCACAAAAACATATTAGGTCCCAAATGGCTATGTGCCACTGGGTTTAGTTTGAGTTGCAATGATTAAACTGGCGTGAAATTTGTAAGCTTTTTAAAAAATTTTGTTGAAATAAGGTGTTTGAGTGACTAAAGTAAAAAGATATGAATGGTTGGTGTCAAGAATTTAAAATCTTTGTTATTTTTTTAATGTTCAATATGGTAGCAATATAAAATTATCATTGGAATTTAGCATATTAGCAGTTTTAAATTAATACTATTTTTAATGACTATTGGAAAAAAGGAACAATTTCAATTTGTCTTAAGTTAAAAGGAGTACGAGTTTCAGCATTTTATTCATGAAGTCTTAAACATAATTTGAACTATTGTATTCAAAGTTAATTAATGATTTCTGAAAATTAGCTGTATAATGAAAAATTACTGAACTTAATCTTAACCCTTCTTTTCATGATTTTTTCTTTATTGGTGAAATAAATCAAGTTGATATAATTCATGTTCAAAATTAAAGGAAAAATGGTTAAAAAAATCTTAGTATATATTTATAGTATAAATTTAGCAAAAAACAATATGCTTAAAATTTCCATCATCATTCAAAGTTAGATCATTAGCTTAGTACTAAATAGAAATAAAAGAAGAAATAACAGAAACACATGTTACAAACCTTTCTTCCACTCATTTTCAATTTTTTAGCAATAGAAACTCTAATATAATAAAACAAAATTATAAACGAAATCATACCTTTATTGCAACTACGACAAACAGTGGAATGAGACAAATTTAAGCTCGTTTCACTGATAATGACACTTGTTTATTTTTGACAGCTATGTTTCTTTTTATGCAATGGACATTAAAAAGGTATCCAAACACGATCAACTTAAAGTGAACTTGTTCCTTTATATAATTTTTGGGCATTATAGGTTATGATAGAAATTTCCACCATTATGCAAAGAAGGGTTAACTTGTAAATTATTTAAATTTTTTAGTGGTTAATGTTATATTTTGTAAAAATGTATTTTTATTGAACTCAATATTTTTATTTCTTTCAGTTACTGCCAATAATCCCTTCTCCGAAGAAAGATCCAGAAATTGCTTTACATATTATGTATAAGAGTCGATCCAGAAGAAGATGTTTGCCAAATCGATTTAGAAATGTATCTTCAAACCAGTCACAAAACATTGTTGACCTCATAAATAAAATTATTGATGAAGTTTCAACTGAAAATTCATTTATGCAAATAAATAAACATTTTGGTCTTGGGTCACAAACTGGGACTTTGGAAGAAAAAAAGCATATAATAGTTGCTAATGTGATTAAAGAAACTCCTGTTTCTTTTACATACAAAATAAAGGTTACAGCTATATTCATATTTATTTTTAAGTATTACTATATTCTTGTTATAATAAAGAAGTTAATTTTCATGGTTGTAACTTTTTTATTTATATTTTTTAAAGCCCCATTTCAGATTATTATTTTTATTGAAAGTGGGTAATCATTAGATTGTAAATAATTTTACTATCTTTGATTTCTTATAAATTTTATTTTATAAAAGGTTAAAATTTTTGGCAAAATCATATTTTTTAAAGTTGGAGTTTAAAAACATGAATTTGACATTATTAACTTTAAAGTGGATGGAACTAGAATTTTAAGGAGAGAAAAAAGTTATTTCATATTAAATTTTATTCTATATGCATAGTTAATTAAAAATATATAATAAATCATTAATTCTTCATTGAAAAGAATGACTAGAGATCATATGATAAGCTTTTCCATAATTACTGTTTTTATTAAAAAAATACAAACTTTTTAAATAAACTTTTATTTGTTGATTATTATTATCTAATGTTTTCAGGGCTATACAAATTTTGATCAAGGAACCAATTTTTACGTAGAATTTTTTTATATTTTTTTTTAAGTAAGCTATTGAAGAAAATAATATGGTGTTAGTTTCACATAGTAAACTTTTTTTTGAAATTTGTAAATATAAGACTGCTCATTTTTTTTAAACATCATTTGAGTTTTCAAAGTGTTATTCATTCAAAACCATATACAAAGTGTAGCTTTGCATCATAAAAATGTAAATGATAATGAAGAAAGCTAAAAGTATAAGAATTTCATGATTTCTTTGTTAAAGAATTTTCTTCAAGGAAAAACTAAACTATGCTGAAGAAAATAAAAAAAAAATACTTATTTTATCTTTTTTTGTCCTAATGATCACTACCAAAAAATGGTATAGCAAATGTATATTCAACTAGATGCATTATTAAAGTAAGGCTAGGTGCTATTTACAAAATTAAGAGCCACTTAATTTTCTAAATAGCATCTGAGAACCACTTAACTGCCAGGCATTATTTACCATATTAGTTTTTTTATATTTCTAGTAAAATGTTTTATTTTCATTATAAATTTTTTTTCCTAAGATAAAATTTCTAGTTTGAAATGTTTTTTAAAATTATATGTGTATATTTCCATGTGATTTAATACTTGGGATTTTTTTCAGAGCACTTAGTATGTTTTGTACATTTTCAATATTTAATATGATAGTTGATTTTTCTGGCTAATTTGAAATAAATTTAGTTTTATTATATTCTTAAGAGTATTTGATCACTCCAATAAGCTTTATTCTATTATTAAATTAAAATTGCAAATTTTTTTGTTATTTGGTTTGATGAAGTAATTCTTTTACAGAATATTCACATTGTGCCTAGATTACATGAGAATAATATCTTTGTGAAAGTTACGGACTCCTGTGATGCAGATCCAATGGATATTTTACCCCCATCATTCTTTAATAAACAATTGGATAAATCTTCTGATAATTCAGATGACTATGCAACTAATCAATTTTCATCAGAAGATTCAAGTGATGAAGAAGAGGTAATATTCATTTTATCTTTATTTGTGTCTTTATATGTACAGTATACATATAAATGTAATAAAACCCTAAGGTATTAAAATTTTATGTTTTTATTATTGCATGTTCTGTTTACCATTTAAGTTTTAGCGTTCCTTTTTTAAAGCTGTTTTATTAATAGTTTATTTTTTGTTAAAAATTATGTTACCAAGATTGAAATGTGCAATTAAAGGTGCCAAAACATACAAGAGGAAAAGGTTAATACAGTAGAAGTCCATTAATCCGGCATCCAACAGTCCGGAATGCCCGATAGTCCGGCATCGCTCCGGAAAATTGTAAAAATTTTGGTTTTCTCCCAAAGTATGTCTGTAAAGCTAATAAAAACGCTCGAGAGCTATTCGGAAGTTTTCTGGGTAGTTCGAGATCATCCGGAAGTGCTCGGTATTATTCGGAAACAATTATCTGCCGGCTAGTCAATAGTAAACGTAACTTTTGAAACTGCTTATGAAAAAAGTGATTTTCGTTCTAACTGTACACAGGGTGACCATGTTTTCAAAACCTAAGCCTAAATAAAGTGATTCAGATGCCGAAACGGAAGAAAAGGAAAAATCAGCTGGGCAGAAGTTGCAGCATCACTAAATAAGTTTATCTCTTTTGCTGAGGCTAGTACTAGCTATAGTGCTTCAGAAATTATTGATTTCCATATCATTAGAAATAAATTTTATACTAAACGCCAAAAGTCAAGAAAACAAAAAGACATTCATGACTTTTTTAAATCTAAGTGAAATATAATTTACAGTACGTGTACATACATTAAATGAAATGTAAAATAAACTTTGTTCTATGTACTTGCATACTGTATTTGTAGTTTAATTATTAACCTATTGTTCTTAAAATTACCGTCCGATAGACCGGAATTTTCGGTAGTCCGGCACCGAGCCGGTCCCGAATGTGCCGGATTATCGGACTTCTACTGTAGTTGTGTAGAGGCTAGGAGGCACTCAAAAAACTTAAGTTTGAGATCTCAACCTCTCCTATCAGTAGTAGAGCCATCAAGAAATCCAGGGAGGGTCATGTACCAGAGTCTTTTGCCCAGACTGTTATAACAATCAAGATAACCATACTGAGCACTGGATTCTGATTCATCAACTCTATACAACTAAAAATCTCAGCTCAGATGGTTAAGATCACTACAAGAAATCATCTGTTGAAAATCCGCTTAATAACATGAATACTTATCCTTCACTGCTAGGATGGATTACAAAATCTTCCATTGTAATAGTCAGGTATGAAGTGCTCAAAATTTTGGATCCTAGTATATTCTCAATTTTAAAAGTTGCTTTGAGTTAAAGGAACCCCCGTATCAAAGATCCTTATAGCCTAACATTATTTTTACTAAACTAATAAGATATATAATAGGTGTATAAGTAATAATTATAGGTGTATCAAAGAGGTGTGTTTAGTGAATAAACCACTTAATTATATATATATAGCTCTCAATATACTTATCTGGTCTAATTAGCCTTTATGTGCTAAAAGAAATTACTGTTGAGTGATAAACCAAACAACTGCATTACTAAAAATCATACTATCAATTGGTTACTTCGTTGATGAACAATA
>JAPDSC010134172.1:0-13522 GCA_026290005.1 Latrodectus geometricus
GTCAAGATTTATAGAAATATTTATTTAGTTTGTAATAAATCCACCTTATTTGGACTTGTAATTTACTTCAAATATGTGCAACACATGATTTCCGTTTTTTTTTTCTGTTAACAATATTAATTTATTTTTAGACTATTCCAGCATCTAGGTTAGTCATTGATAGTACTATTGAAGGGGTTCCTGTTTGGGATATAGTTTCAAGGATAATAAAAAACACCACCAGCAATCACCAAATTGATTAAACAGATTGCTGCAAACAACATCGATTTGTTTGTGCAGACATTTAATATCTAACAAACACCCCATTTCTTAACGCAGAGTTCCTGATGTAAGGTCATGTGAATAGTATGACCTCTCAAAGTATCGTACCGTCATTTCATGAGGTGATAGACGTATAGGAACGTAATGTCTATTTTCTCAATTGTCAGTAATAAAGAGACGATGAGATACAACGATGCTCTGCATTGTACAACTAACCAGAACACATCAATTTTATATTATGCAGACAGTTATGGTATCTTGATAAACGCGAAATATAAACTTAGGATGCAATAAACTGTAATTCTAATTAGGACTGCTGTCTATTGCATCTCGTTTTATTATATCATTAAGATTTAATCCAGGAATGGCTACAGTGTCACACCATTAAATATCAGTTGGACACTTAGAATTCAATGAAGCTACACATCCCTTAACTTACTCATGAACTTTCTATATTGTAAGTGAAGATGGAAATGAGAAAATACGTTTCATTACACTACTTCGAATGAAAATCTTCGTTCATCTTTATAGCCTTTTATTGTCCTGGATCCACAGCATTGAAAACATTTATAATCGAATATTATATGCCTTCTAGTTTCAAATTTGTGTGGACTGTCGTTAAATTAAGCACATATAAAATCCAGTGCATTTTTTATATTATCATCATGAAGATTCAACCATGTACATAATGAACTTGCCTGACTCCTGTCGGCATCAATTGGATGCCAATACCTGCTTATCTCCATCAATAAATTTTCCACGTGACAAGAGATTTTTCCCATTACAGGCATCACAGATGAGACTTTTGAAAGAGCATTTGTTAATAAATGGACTACTTAGATTGAAGTAACCTCGTTCATTACAGCTGATCAGAATCACAAACCTTTCATTCTTCACATCTCTAACAAAAATGCTTGGAATTACAAAGATAGGAGCTACTTTTTACCATCAAAGAAGTAAAAAAGTAGTAGAGCGATTTCTTCACACTTTAAGACAAACCGTCGCTTTCCGAAATGAGTTAAAGTGTTACCACTTGCCTTTTTAGAATACGTGACCTTCAAAAACAATGCGCAGTTCTCCGTTTAGAAACTTAACAATGTCTCAACCTTCACAATGTGAGTAGAAACTATAAAAAAAAACTACCTATGAACGAGTGCTGTTTGTTCAATAGTTGTAGGAGGCAATGCTAATGTTGTTTCTAAAAGCTTCGTCTCACCAAACATATAAAAACGTTTTCATTTAACCAACTTTGAACTCCTGTTCTCATGCATTTGTACTTCAAGACTACGTTAAAAAACCTCGTCGGCAAACTTACGAGAATCCCTTTAAAGTACTTAAAATAAATATGATGAACTTTACTATCAATATCAATAGCTGGTAGCCGAATGGTTTGCATTGTGGTTTTTTGATTCAATAGTTCGGAGGTTCAGACCCCACTTCCACAGGGGAACAAATCCCACGTCTTACAAATCGGGGGTCTTGGATATTTGTAATGGCTCAGGATTTACTTTCAACTATTGGTCCCGGTCTAATTAGTATTCCTGTGCAAAAAGTTGCCGTTCAATGACAAACAACAAATCATCGGCATCAACCAAAATTCTCTGTAATCAATATCAAACGCATCAAGCCTATGTTCATCCTAGCTAATGATTAAGACCGTACAAAATGTAAAGACATTAAATTTCCGTTTAAAGCACTACCTATTTGGGCGCAATCAATGACTGAATCCTCAATTCCAAGTAGAACTTTGGTGAACAGCGATTACAAAGAGACTCGATCTAGACATCGCTTTAAATACAATGCACGTAATCCTTAACTCCTCAAACCTTTGGTTCTTAAAAGGAGAATGCTGTGGTAATCTTGTACAATCGAGATATAACTGCATCATTACACAGATGAACATGCCGTAATGAAAAGATGAGATGATATCAATGCAGTCGATAAGAAAAGACTTTGACCACGTAAAAGTTGAAACTTTGAAACTTCAACATTCACGTGGTGAATAACTGGTAGTTATTGCAACTTGAAGAATAGTTCTAAAGAACAATAATAAATACTTGTGTTAGGAAGAATATCTTAAATACTTTCCCTTTAACAGAGATTGTATGAATGATAACTTCTAAAAATGTAAAAAGCTACTACTTAGCTTTGGACATATTACTATAAAAACTGATGTCGCACATATAAATCAATTAAAAACAAATCGAAATGTGGAGCGTTGGAAACTCCCTTTAGGTAAAAAAAGTTATTAAATAAGCAAATCAAAAATTCTTTCATGGGCAATACATATATATTTTTGATCAGCGAGGTGTTGGAAAAAAAACATGTCCTCTAACAGCCATCAAAAGCAACTTTCTTCCAAAAATTAAATAAACATTATTATTTTTAAGAAAACATATACTGTAGGAATGTAGAGAGAAGGAGGTATCTGATGCCTACATGTTTTTTTCCCAATTCTCTGCAATCATTCATAGATGACAATATTAAAAGTGGTAAATAAACGACATGCCTCCGTTATTGAAGGGAGTACATTTCCGAAATAAGCAACTTTACAGAATTCAAATCAGTCCTTTAAATTAATTACAAACTCTGTAATCTAAATTTAAAAAGAAAACATTGCCTGTGTTTTAAATTAACCAGAAACCAACATCCTGTTAAAAGTTTTTTTTTTCTCCATGCAGTCATTCTCCATTCAACCCTGGACAAAATATTCAGTGGATAAACAGAAAAAAAGATTTTATTTATATAAATTTCTATAGAACTATATATTTGGAATTTTACAAAATTACTTCATTTACTGATACTGCTTAAAATTTACAACAAATTCGTGTTTAAACTCAGCCCAAACGACTTCTAAGTACCATTTAATTTATACCTCTTAATTTTTTTTCTTCAAATTTTATACTTCTTTATTATATTTTAAATTTTGTGATTGTCTATTAAAATTGCATTTTACTTCTATTTGATTGGTATGGTGGAATTTACTTTCATCTAGAAAACAATTTTGCAAAAATATTTTAATCAATATTCACAATTTATAATCAGAAATCAAAAGTTTGTTTAATCAGCAACACAAACTTAGGATCACAGAAATGAATTAAATATTCATAAAAACATCACTGACGTTAACATTAATATTGAACCGATTTAATGATTTATAAATTGTGAGTGACATTGTTTCGAATCTACAAAATGTTTCTAAAATTTGCATTTAAATAAAATCAGTTCCGCTTGCTGAAAAACAATGTTGCAAAAATTAAAATTGAATAAAAATATGTGTTCAAAATATATTTCACACAAATTAATCTTAAAAAGAATAATGCACACATCGAACAAAATCCTCTAAAAATATGGCAATGTGAAAAAGAAATGCTTTTGTAATATAAATATTTTTCACGAAAAAGTTGAATATAAATTATTCATACTTCATACATTATTTATTTGCAGTTTATTCTTTTTCTTTTTTTAATTTTTTTTCTGATTTTAACGCATTTGAAAATTTACATATATTCAAAATGTATTAGAAAGTTGTGAATCAAAAACTTCTGCCACCATTAATCGCAGATGTCGAAATAATGTTTTATAATAGTCAATTTTCGCCAGACTAATTTTAAATTTCTTTGTGTGATTATATAAAAATATAAAACCTACTTTCCGCATGACATGATAAAATAAAGGAATAAAATTTTTTATTATCAACTACTACTGATAAGATAATTATGTACATTGATAAGAAAATTGATCGCGCTACTTAGTTTCTGATATTTTTGTGAAAATAGAAACATAATTAAGAAAATATTAAAAATTGAAGATATACAACGTCGTACAAAATGTATATTTTGTGGTGACTGTTGAACATCAGTAAAAGTAACATTAACAACATCAATATATATAAAAATATTTCTTACTTGTAAAATTTGTTTGAGAATAAAAACTGATTACGTTATTATGAAAAAAAATTGCTTTATGTTTGTATTTCCTATCCATTTTCTTATGAGTTGGTAAAAGAGAGTCGTGGAAATATATTACTACTATGCAAGGGGACACTGTGCAAGGGGAGATTTGAGAAAAGCTGTGGTTTAGTTTCAATAAGAACGGAAAACATCGATTATATGTACATTACATCCTTTAGCTGAGCATTTTGGACTCTGAATCAATGGCTCGAAGCTGTTGCGAATCCCTATAAACCACAAGCGGATTTACACTTAGCCATTAAGCTTTTTGATTCGGGCTCAACTACTTCATTTTCTCGGGGAATTTTTTCTTAGGAAGTTATCAGTCAACCCAGAAACCTCTTATTTTTATATCACAACAAAATTTGCAATCTAACTAGAGGATTACGAAATATTTCTTCTCAACAAAGGGAGCTAGTTCTTTTCCGTAAATTTGTATATAGAGAGTGTAAATTCGTAGATGATTTAGATTTACAATAATTAAAACATTAAAAAATATTCTCTTGCTTTAAATTGCAAACCATGACAGGAATGTGCCTAGTCTGAAATTCCATATAAATACGTGAATATGCTTTAATTTAAAGAATGAGGTTATTATCTTCCCAAATGCAAATGGTAAACCTCCTTGCTGCAATTCAAATTTAAGAATTGCTTCAAAATTACTAGAATATCCTAATCCACTTCCCATACAGGCATAACTTAGCACCCAATGATTATTTACTTATTAAGCAAGTTTAACTAATCAAATTAATCCTTGCTTCAGGTAAATGCCTAAATATGTTAGACGATAATGTAGAGAAACTATTCGTGAACTTGTTTCTTAATGATCCTTTGTATTGTCTGTCTATTGTAAATTAATTTTCATTTTATTTGAAATTTTCCTTTTCCATTCATTTAAATATTTTTTTAATGTTTCATTAATAACATAGTTAAATCTTAATGCGCATAAAATTCCTTCAAAAACTATAAGAAAAAAAAGTTAAAATTTTATAAATTTTCCAAAAAAAATTTAATTTTTCTCGTAATAACGAAAAAATAAATCGTGTCATAAGAGAAAATAAAATTATTAAATCATCAATAAAGAATTTTATCAAATTTTAGAATGTAATAAAAGGTAATATTCTTCATTAATATATACCGAGAATTTTTTACTAATTTAAGTTACACTTCTTTGTTAGAAATCTTCATTCTTTTGTGTTTTGCTTTCAAAGCAAATAAAAGAATCTGAATGCAACAATTATGATTTTCAGAATTCTTTCATAGGAAATTTTAGTGTTATATAATTGTTTAGTTTGGTGATATACTTTATATTCACCTCGGATGATTTCCTTTTTTTCATTTTATGTGGAAAAACTTCATAATCTTTAATATTGCTGAGTAAAAACAATTAATAATTATTGATGATAAAAAACAACCCTTGCTTTGCTTTAATTCAGTAAGACAAAATTACATTTGCAATGTATAGATAACTCTGTGAAATGTAAAATGCATCTTTTATTCATAATTATAATGATTTTACGCAACAGCAAGCTATATAATAAATATTTGTTATATATAATTACAAAATTATAGAAATTATTAAATAGTTTTTTAAAAGTCTTAATCATTCAGAAATTTTTTAGCAAAATTAAATACGAATCTAATGATAAAGGATATTTTTCATTTAAGGAAAATTAACTCGGAAAACAAATTAGAAATTTATGAAAAAAGGAAAATTAATGAATTGCGCATGATATTCATTTTAAACGTTACATTTTCTGCCATTGCGGTAGAAATATTTGCTTAATTTGTTATGAATATGCATTATTTGGTGATTTAATTTCTTCGAATGAATACTACACATGATTTTAATTGCATTTCAGTTGACAACATTAATTTGTAATGTTAGTTTTTCAGTATGTATCCAAAATTACATTTTAGCAAAAAATCTTCCCCCCTTTCATTTTAATTATAATAAATGCTTGCTGTTAACAAAGAACATATTAAATACTTGTGAATTTATAAATGAAATAAAACGATTAAAAAAAGAATTAAATTCTCTGAACAAATTTTTTATCGAAAATATAAACTATTGTTGCCGTATATAATGTTACAGTTAACAGGAATCATTTTAAATATTCGTAAAATTCTTAAGACAGAAAAGATGTATTCAATCGATACATGTGTTACCGAATCTGAATCATATGGGAAGACGGAATTTTATAGAATGCGTGACGGTTTTAGATAAAGTAAGAAATATGAATATTATTAAAGACATTCCTTTGGCATTATATATAATACATAGACATCTTATAGCATGTGAAATACTATTTAGGTAAAACATATAAATAACATTATGACAAAGGTATCATTTAAAGAAACATAAATATTACTAAAGACATTTAAAAGCATTCATGCCTTAAAAATACAAATGATATTTTGAAGAAATATTGAAAGTATGACATTAAATTTTTTTCCAAATTATATTTTGCTCTGCAACACTTTATCTTGCTCATTTGTTTTCATATAACTCAATATAAAACAAATTTTTTTTTAAAGAATTTAAGTAAAATATTTTTAACTCCCCTAAAAAAACATAAATTGTACAACAAACAAAACAAAAATAAATTCTGAGCAGGAAACAAGAATAAAAATAAGTGATTCTGGGAATAATTTAAAAATATATTTTGTACTTTCTTAGTTTTTCATTTAGTGTTCTGTAGAATACCTATAAGAGAAAAGTGTGAATTATTAATATATACTTAAGTTGCCTTCTAGATATCAACTTACTATGAAATGCTTAGACATTTCTTAAAATATCTAATTTTAAACTTTAGCAGTAAAATGTACATCTTATAATCAAATAAACAATATATAATATCATTTATTCTTGGTCATGACTTTGAATATGGAAAACAATTTCAAACTTTTTCAATGAGAGATTTTAATTAACCAATTTTGTCATAAATATAGTGTATTTTGTATTACATACTAAATTAACGGTTCAATTGAGAAATAGATAAGGTAACAAATCTGTAACATCCCCACTTAGTAATAAAAAAAGCAAACTCAAAATCTTTTCTTCCTTATCTGAATTACATCATTTTCTATCATTTGTTGATCACTTTAATAAATATTTTTTTAAATAATAGGAACAATAAGGCGATCAAAAATAAATATTCTGTATTCCATATTGAAATAAATTTATAGTCTAATTAAATTAAATTCAAGCGTATAAAATTTTATTTTTAATCAAATAAGATTGATTCATTTCATTATTTTATAATTAAGTGTTCGTTATTTTATAATTAATTGTTTTCCTACAGCAAACTATGATTTTAAAGCCATTTCTCTTTATTTAAATTTACGTTCTATTACCAAGTTATGAAATTTTAAGTAAAAGAGAGAAAGAATCCAATCCAACAATTCATCGATGTAGAATTTGTATTAAATGGGAGAAAACACATTCATAAGAGAAATAATACGTTTAAAACTAATAATTGATTCCTTGTTATTAAATTTTTAGCAAGCCTGCTATTTTCAATATATTATTTAATAACATATTTCTAAGCACTTATTGATTCTTTTTTATTTCTTAAATATTTCGTATGATCTTATTATATATTTATACCTGGTGTAGGAAATTTATTTATATTTAGATCTAGAAATGTCTTTCAATTCATTCCAAATTTTTAAATACAATTAGTATTAATTTCATACGTGTATTCTTTAATACACTTTATTTTCAAAATAAGTTGATATGAATGAATTTTAAAATTAAAAAGCAGCTTCCCATTTCAAAAATAGTACATTTTTTAATGATAAACATTTTAAAACAATTTTAATTAAAATACACTCCACTAATTGGTTCGTCCAATTCTGGCTAAAAATATTTCACAAAGTATAAAATAGTTTATAATGTAATTTATATTTGATACAGAAGATTTCAAAATGTTTCGTGATGCTTGGAGTTATAATTTTGTAAGCTTCTATTGCCCAAATACTTGATAATCACAACGGAATGAAGAATAACATAAACAGTCCTAAATTATTAATCATTATGTATTAATAATAACGGATGGTAATTATGTGTTTTAGTTTATGTGTTTAAGTTATAAGGTGTAAGTTCCGTTGAATCATAAGCAAACAACCTGTATTTTATATTCAATTTCACCTAAATTAATCCAGTCTTTCATCACAGAAAAAAATATTAGACTCCCGATTTACACAATAGTGCAATATCATCCTGTAACGATAACCAATCACAAGATTTTATCTTTTTTCTTAATATATATGCTAAGGTGATAAACAAAATCACAGATGATAGAAGTTTTTGCATTTTTTTTATTAAATTCAACACCCGTTTCTATATGAAAGAAAAAAGATGGGATATAAATTATCCGAAATGACAAAGATAAATGTCAAATTCATAGATTTAAGGGTGACTATGTCGACAATAGATAGTCCCAGGGATATTTGAGACTAAATTAAACTGAATAAAATGCCATAGACTTTAGAATCACAGTGAAAAAAGTATTAGACAAATAAAAATAGGACATTTAAATATACAGTAATTTTCAAAAGAAACATCACTGCGATCATGATTTAAAATCAAATTTTTATAAATGTAGAATTTGATCAATGTCATGCTCTTTGAGAATTTCTTTCTCTAAGAATTTGATCTTAAAAAATTGTACTTTTTTATTGCAATATTCAAAAGGGTATGAAATGCGGCAAAATCAATAAAAATATTGTTAACAATATGAAAATTTAGTGATTCTGAAATAAATAAAAAAATAGGTAAATAATTTAAGCAAGGATATACGTATATGAAGACCTAACTAATTTGATTAATTAACATTTTGCTTACTAGAATGTGCATCGAATAGTGAGAAGAATGAGATTTTGAAAGCTTTAATGATACACAATTTGGTGCAATTGTTCTTTAAAAATATCCTCCTTTTTTATTCAATCTAATGCCCTTTTATGACGCGCTATTCTTTATAACATAGTATGACTTTTTTTCACATACTTATTTATTAAAAAGGTAAACATAAATGTTTTTATGATCGTAAAAATATTTTTTCAACATCTATATTTATCTTTCTGGCTGATATCATGACATAGGGATGAAAATTTTATGGTTATCATACTCACGATTATGCCATTGGCATTTTAATTTAGTACGGCACTTTTGCTAACATGGCATGTCTGTATAACTTTACAAGTTGTTTAAAACATTTTCATTAAAGATGGCACTTTTGTTGACGAAGCATTTCTTCGGAAAATTAAGATAGTTGAAAATGAAGAATGATAACCTCGATTCTGTGTGCTTTTGAGTTCCCCGTGATATAAATTGTGATATAGTTAAAGTTTTATCTCATCTTGATAGAATAAATGAAAAAACAAAAGGATTAAAACGACTTATGACTTATTTTCAAAGCGTGGTTAATAAGAATAAATCGCGTTAAAGAAATGCTACATTAAAATTATATTTTATATTGCAAATAATATTTCAATATTAAATCTATGTAGCGAAATATAAAATCCTGAAAAAAGAAGGAAAAAGTAGAAAGATTAAAAAAAAACTTTTATGCCCATATAGAAGTTTCAATTTTCAACTAAAATTATTTTAAGACAGAAAACCTTTATTTATGGTGATATAATTCGTACGAATCAAAACTTATTTTCTTCTTATAATTGAAACCATATCCTATCAAACTGGTGAAGATGATTATAAAGAAAATTTCTCTATTTTTGATATCCGAATCATTAGTGAACGCTAACGAGAAAAAGATCATTTATGTTGTCACGGGAAGATAAAAAAAATCTATTAAATTCATTAAGGCAAAATAACATATGTTCATATAGTTAATTAAGACATTATCTTTTATAATCACTTTTTAAAAATATGTTTATCTCTTAGCTTTTTTTTTTAATCAATATAAAAACTTAAGAACATAAATAGTAAAGGTATTGAGAGTTTTATGCAAATATTATCTAAAATTGCGTTTATAAATTTCAATAAAATTGCATTTATGTTGTCACGGGAATATAAAAAAAATCTATTAAATTCATTAAGAAAAATAACATATGTTCATATAATTAATTAAGACATTATCTCTTATAATCACTTTTTAAAAATATGTTTCTCTTTCAGTTTTTTTTAAATCAATATAAAAACTTAAGGACATAAATAGTAAAGGTATTGAGAGTTTTATGCAAACATAATCTGCATGTCTATTGAAATTTACATTATAGTGCCACTTTACGAAAAAAAAAAAAAAAAAGCTTTATACGCCCTTTTAAAAAATAATAATCTATAAAATGTCTGACACTTTGATGTTTAATGTGTCGTAAAATAATGAAATTATAAAAAACATTTATGGCTCCAACAAGAACAACTTATAATTTTCTAGTAGGAAACTTTCCACAGATGATTTCAATTCTTTATTTGAATAAATCTTTATCTTTGCTATTTCATGAATCATTAAACATTAAAATTCATCAATCATTTTCTAATAACTTTACATTTTATCATGCATGCTATAAAAGTTTAAAAAACTTTTTTTTTTCAATATTAGTCACTAACTTTAACCAATTTAAAATGATAAAAGCAACCAATTTAAAATGATAAAAGCATTTTCCCTACATAAATTGGATTAATTAAACTTTACCAAAGAAAGTGTTTTAGATCTTCTGAATAAGTCGTCGCTTTTATATCGAAAATGAGATACATAAGTGGCAATGTCAAATACACACGCATATGTTCCCCCTTCAGGTTTTTAATCTATACTTAAAATAATCTGACAAATAACGTGTTACAAAATTCAAAAAAATAGGGAGAATCATTTTTTTTATATATTGATACATTAGCTATTGTACCCATTGTGTCAGAATCTTGGAGAGCATTCTTTAGAGAAAAAGATCCCAAGTTCAATTCCAGTAACTGTTAAACAATGCAAGCTAGTTACTGTTTTTCCAACAAAAAATGTAAATATATCTAATGAGAGATAGTTGAGATTTTTTGAACTTCCTTCCGTTAATAATTTTTTTCATTAACGGATCATATTACATTTCATCAACAATGGGCCATATTACAATTGTTCATTATTGATGAAAAGTTCTCCTAAGAAAACCCTTCGTATGCGTATTCAGATGTCTCACCACGATTTTTAATTATAATGATGTTTGCTATGTAGTGTCAAAACATGGATGCGTACAGATACCCATGTATTCCTTCTTTCTAGGCTCATAGTGAAAAAGTGTTAGAACTTTACCCACAGTGCTTACTGCGCATTTTTCAAAATGGAAGGCACTAAGTTTGATACCAGTCTCTGTTAAACAACAGCAAAAAAAAGTGTATATCTACACGCATATTTGTCAGAATGAGTTCTTGGTACTTTTCCTGATTTACTGCTCTACTCTGATATAGCTCACTATTATTAAAACATCATTTTGGAGAACAACAATTTGCTAAAGAAACCTTATAACAGCTTTGAAAATCTTTACAACAACCGTAATCATTAAGCTGTCAACAGCGTATAGGTGTTTGTTGTATACAGATGGATGATCAAAAATTTAAGATAAGATAAAAATTATTATTAGAAATTAATTGCTTACTTTTCGGAATTTATTATTATAAATTAATTTGGCATTTTTGAAATGTCAATAATCCTTAATCTAAAAAATTCAAATCTAAACTAATGTCCCTTGTTAAGTTACCTAATATGGTAGTCACACATGTCATACAAAAATATAATTTTTGAATTTTAAACTAAAAATCATGCGCTTTTAATTTTAACAATAAACTTTGGAAATAATACATTATTATTAACATCAATTTTCATTATTTCAGTTTAGTTTTTTGATTTCATCAGTCAACGATGAAATGAATTCCTTCGGTAAAAAAATATGCTAAAGAAATATGAAGAAGAAATGAACAAAATACATATTATTCATCGAGCATTGATATGCAGCCGAAAATTACTAATGGAATCACAGAATCCCCTTATCTGGAAAAAGTCACGAAATAATCAGAAGACGCTGATGCAGAGGAAGGTGGCGACCGAAAAGCAAATCCGCTGGGGTTGAGGGGATCAACGAGGCAAAATGGTGTTAGTTCAGATTTGTTCCATTTAAATAAGGAATTATACACTCTAAAAGTCTTCACACGTTATCAAGTACTCCAAAAAAATTTTTTTCGTTCAATATGTAGAATGAAAATTCAAGAAAATGCTTTAACAGTTTTTACTTAACTAAAATATTAATAATGAGTATTTTTTCCACTAGACAAACAATGAAACAAAAGAGTTAAAGAATATTACAAAATATTCAATTAAATTTCACTATTAAATGGTTAACAATGAATTATTTTTTTGGTTAAAAAAATCCAATCAATATTCAACTTACAAGTGGTTAAAATTAATAGTGAAAATAATGAATAAAAATGCCATTAAAAATGAGGCTCTTATGTAAATATTAAAATTTGTTCCCATCTAGGTAGTAATTTTTTTTTGTTTTTTTTTAATAAGAAACATATAAGGGATTATCAAAAATGATGAAAAAAATCTCTGATAACAGTGATATTATAATGTAATAAATTAAACATCCAGTTTTTTTGTACTCATGGTTACTTATTGTCTCAAAGATGCGTGAGTTCATTATACACCGTTAATTTCTTAATTTCAGTTGGAGTGAAGATAAAATGAGAGACCTATCAGTGTTCTAAAGAGAGCAGATGTCTATTCATTGGATCACCAATCACAATGGTACAGTAATTGTAGGTATCGTAAACCACATCATAGAAAGTCATGACAGGATACCGCGATTAAGGCAAAACAACATCTACAAGACAAAAACCATAATATTTATAATAAGGAAAAACAAAACTCGCTTCGAGAGACTGGTTGACATTAGGAAGATTGTGATCACCAGAAAGATGATCACCAGAAAGAAGAATGAGCGTCTATACAGATCAAAGTTTCAACCCATATATCTCGAAGAAAATTGCGATAATAAAATACTCGGGGGCAGAGCTAGGATTGCTAAACCTTTTCCGAAAAATATGAATGGAAATGACGACTGCAGTAGAGTAACGACAATAAAACCTCGATTGCGAACTCGTTTGAGATGTTTTGTTTCAAATAAATCCAGTTTTTCCACCGTCTCCATTTCTATTATTCAAATCGAAATGGGTTTACATGTGGCGAACTCCCACAGAACCATACAGTTTCGATTGTCTCCTTCCTAAAGCGAAAGCATAGAAATGGTTGTATATATATATATATATATATATATATATATATATATATATATATATATATATA
>JAPDSC010134172.1:13532-41490 GCA_026290005.1 Latrodectus geometricus
ATATATATATATATATATATATATATATATATATATATATATATATAAGGTCTCTCGCACTGGCTATAATACTTTCTTAGTTTTTATCGACAATCTGCACCCTATGGTGCAAACATTATTTTCATCAGAAGATCGCATCTGTCAAAATGACAGTCAGACATGGTTTGGGAAACATGAAAACTCAGTTGCATAATTTCACCAGCCCAATTACCGGGATTTGAACATCATTGAGCATTTATGATAAATTTTGATAAAAAATGAGATATCCTGTGTTATTCTTTTCCTGCATTTCTCAGATATTTAATCCTTTATGAGTCCATGAAAAAATACTTCCTACTAACAATTATTAAAACTTAATTATTAAATGTCCATGAGAAGCCTTTTTCGCACTAATTGTAAGTAGGAGAAATTCTTGATCACAAGATCAATTAAATTTTCATGTTCGGGTAGCACGACAGTTAATTTCTGAATTTTAGAGTCGTAAACGCAAAGGACGACCTGTAGATTTACTGAGCAGAAAGAAAACTATTCCAGATGACGTACGATTGACTACAGTTTTTAATTATATGCCAATTTTATAAACTTTGCAGTTTGTGCTCTACAAAAACGCATGAGAAGAGAACAATATAATTTTGTGCAGCTTGTACCTACTATGTATAGATCTTTGTTTTTTGAAACTTCATTGGAGAGTAAAAGGTATAAATTCTTACATTTTTGAATGCAAAATGAATTTAATTGACAATTAATAATCTTTAAATATTTAATAAATGTAATATAATACGAATTAAAAAAGAATAATTCTCTACCATTGCATATCATCCAGTGCGTGGTGCGAAACGAAATTTACCCTTCAAAAAATGGTATTAAAAATCATTAAAAGATTAGAATTAATAATCTAAATGAATTTCTTTTTATGAATCACTCTCAATTCGAAAAGTAATTTAACATAACATTGATGGAAAAAATGGTCATATAAAGGGTTAAAGTAGTTTCTGAACAACGAATGAAGCAACATCCTTTTAATCACTACATAGAACTATTTAGAACTTGTCCAGATGAATATTTCAAGAAATATTCAAATAGCTCAAGCAACCAAAAGTGCTCCCACACCGTATTTGGTGATAAACACTTATCTTTGTAAGGGATTTCCATTATTATTGGCAATCCCTATATTAGAGCAATATTAGTTAGCTTCTTTATAGCACACAGTGTGTAGCCTAGCGGCCGAAAGTACTTGTAAATCATTTAAGCACTCCCAATGTAAATTGTCTTCCGGGAGGACTTTATGAAATTAGGAAGCCGTATTAACGTGATGCAAGCGAGAAACCTATAAAATCCCAAGCTTTCCTCAACAGAAGCAAGCAGAAAACAGAAGCACAGCATCCATCTCATATTGCTCAACTGTAGATGGAATCGAACACATGAGCTAATGCTCCGAAGAGCACCCGTCTATACTAGGCAGCGGTGAACGCGATAGCAGAAGTAGCTTTAGTCAAGAAAATACGATGTCAGACCTTATAGATTTTCAAAGATGCTAAATTATAGGAGGCTCACTCGCTTTTGTAACCGAGATTAAAACGGCCCAGCATTCCCATGTATTTCTAGAAGAAAATTATCACTAGTTTCATTATGGTAGCGTACATATAGCATGGCAACATGAATTCGACAAAACAAAATAGTGGACCCAAAAAAAAATACTGAAAGTGACCGACGAGAATCAAAAAAATTGAAATAATTATGAAGAAGCCAACTGCAGACCCCAGAATTCAATCAACTTCTAGATTCTCCTAAGTTATTAATTAAACTTAGAAAGTGTTTTCATAAACAGAATATTTCGATGCCACAGGTGGATAGCCTACTCATGAAGCGAGTGTGAGACACTTTGGCGTCTTCTGCATCAAGACATATAATCAGAACATTTATAGCAAAACAGCAATTTCCAAAAGGCATGTCATATACGTTGATGCCAATCATTGTCTATAGTGGTGCCACTTATGCAATACCTTGTCAATTGATAAATGGGATGCAATTATATGGTTAGACAAACTATTTTACACACTTTTCTTACAACAATTAAGAACAATTCTAGAGGGCGCCTGCTCAAGCACATGGCTGGAATCATATCATTCTAGTTCAAGCATTACGGTAAATTTGTCATAAATATCTATTTTGCTGTTTTCTGCTGATCCAATCATAACTCTGAAAGAAAGAATCATTAGAAAGACATAAAAATATGATTTAGTTTACTAAATCTACACTGTAGTGCTACTGAATTAGGGATAGCAAGGGTAATGCAAATTGTGTAGCACTGCACATCATTTATGCGCAAGTGAGGGCGTTGTGGTAACTGCATATGTAGAGCACACTGTGGTTGTTCTGAATTACTAGTCTGGGTAAATTACCTGATTTAGATGCCTTCACGATACCGGACAAATCGTAGGTGCATGATGCATGGCCCATTCAATTTCAAAAATCGTCTGACATTTCGAGATCAAGAGTGGACCAAAAATACATTAATGGTGGACAAAAAAATAGCATCAGGTCGAATTGCGAAGGACAATTAGCCTTGGCAGTGCTAGGTAAGAGACATCTCAGACGTATCGCATGTAGGCAGTGAAGGCAAACATGAGCTCAAATTACCTCCCAGTAGAATGACAGTGACAGTCTGTAAACGGACTGTGCAACTCTCGCTTCACCGTATAGATTTAGGATATCGGTGTATAATGAGAGTATCATTTTTCAATACTCCTGATAGGGCTGCACGTCTTGGCTGGGCATGAGAGCATAGGGATTGGTGTGTGGAAGACTGGAAACGAGTAGCATAGCGATGAGTCTTGATTCCGTAGACGGGAGCTATGAAGCCATGTATCTTGCATGCCAGATTAAAAATGCACAAGGGCATGGTTTCTCAATCATGATCTGGCGTGATTTTTCGTGACACTGTTTGGGATTTTCGGTACGTGTACCAATCTCCCTTAATGCAGTTCGGTACGTAGAATAGCTGGATAATCACCTCCATCCTTTATGCTGTTCTATCATCCGCACGGTAAGGGTGTTTTCCAGCAAAACAACTGTATCTCTCACAAGTCCCTGTTACCTACTGGTTGGTTGGATGAGCATTCTTCTGACTTCTCTGTCATAAATATTCCACATAGAAGCCCAGACTTAAATCCTATTGAGCATCTTTGGGATGATTTGGAAGAAACCATGAAAGGCCAAAAGGCCATCACACAGCACCAAAGAATCTTAAATTATGAATAGTTCTAGCCAATTTTTGGTAAGCCATTCCCGTGTCTCATCGTGTGGCAGCCATTATCAAGGCCAGAGGAGGCCCATCACGTTACTAGGTAAAAGTCCTTAATTCAGTGACACTTCAGTGTATTTTATAGAGTGCAAACTTTATTTCCTGCATGATATGGAATTTTAGACTTCTAATGGTTCGATTCATGTACTGAACTATTTCCCATCATGATTTTATGATCATGAGATATGTATCTTAACTCATGCAAAATATCACGACCGCAATATAGTAAAATATACTTTACTTTAGAATGTTTAATCCTGAATTAATATCCTGTACTGGAAATTTTCCAGAAGTTTCACAATATGCAGATGAAAAAATGTTAAAATTCTTCTAAGCATTATATATTATTCGTATGATTTAATTCATGCAGAAATGCAATCTGTATCATATATACCAAATTTCCTATGTCATATTAAAGAAATATTTCACATAAATCTAAAATATTTCCTATCTGATAATCACCTAAATAGATCTATTTGTTTAAAATGCAACTAATATGTTTAAAATCATGAACGAATTTCATAAAACACCAAAATATCTATATCTAAATTCCTGTGATCCAAAATCATTCACTTTTGAAAATTAATTTATCCATAAACATGAACTTGGTTATGTAATATATATCAAGAAATTTTATTGATTTGTATCCACAAGTAATAATTTGGACAGCACATCTACTAGAAATAATTTCTGTCTACAAGAATGTATTCGTTTATATAAGTCATCATGAGCCTGACAATGAATTTGTAACATTTATTCCATAGTATCTTCAATCAATGTGTATAAGAAAACGATGTGGCTTTTCTAATAAGAAAACCACTTTCTGGTCATTAAAATTGTAATAGTATGAAAATTATTCTAACTATACATAAAAAAATTTAGTCTGAACTAGATTTATAAGTTTGGGGTTTGGAAATATTCCAATCTCTCCAACATTTAACATGATTTTGTCGTTTATAAGATCATTCCTTCCTGATATTACTATTTCAAAAGTCAGCAGCGCAATATTATTTTCATAGAAATAATATTCAAATATATTTCATTTTCTGATTAATTTTTCCATTAACTCTCTCATTGGTATTGGGGCTTCATAAAGTCTTATTGGTCCCACGAGATCAAAACTAGCCACTTTGAGGACATTAGCCTTGAGTAACAGTTCCCTCTCTCTCCATCTCTATTTCTCTCTTTCTTACTCTCTCTCACACTGTCTTCCTCCCTCTATCTCTCGCTCGGTCTTGCCCAATATTTCTCTCTCTCTCTCTCTTGTCCACTCTCACTCTTTCTCTTTCTCTCGTTCTTCTTCTTTTATTTCAATGTAAATACAGATAAAATATAACTAGCAATCATTTTACATATTGTATTGTATTTGTTAACACCGACTATATTTGTCAAAAATGCTTAGAATCCAAGCAACAAATAGCTGTAATCCATCATAACGTTTTATAAATGATTATTTTTTTAATTTGTTTTTTATATAAATTTAAAGCTAAAAATTTAAGCAAATTGTCTGATATTATTCAATAGAATTAATAAACAATTACTTATACTAATTATATAAATATCTTCTCCATAATCTCAATATATATTTACTACTCCATTTAAGTAATTTTGGCTAAAATGTTAAAAATGAAACAATAAAGATTATTTTTTTAATTGAAGCATATATATGTTTGAACAATTCAACTTCAATTGAAAAAAATTTCAGTTTCTCGATTTAAATCTGAATGAGACTATCATTTACGAGTAATATTTAAATTTAAATTTTAAATTTTTTTTAAAATTAATTTAATATGGATGAATTTAAGCAAATTATTTTTTTATATTCTCTTGCATTATATATAACATTATAGATTCATTAACTTCAGTTTTTAGAAAACAGAAAAGCCACTAAATAATTTTAGTTTTAAAAAAAATCACAATTTAACTTGTAATTTTTAACCACAAATTTAAAATAATCGTTTTTTTCTTTTTTAAACTCACAATGTCTGTGACTGCAAAATATGTACGATATAAGCAAGGATGTTATTTCAAAAAAAAATTGAGAACATCAAAAGAGGAAGAGTTTTATCATATTTTAACATACATTAAAATTTATCATCCGTAGAAGCCCATAATTGAGCAGATTATACCACTAGACTATGAATCAGTTTGAAATTTCGTCATTTGTACATACAAGAATTTCCAAATGTAGAAATAAATCTGGTGTTTACATTCACTTAGAGATAAAAATCATAATGAAAATTTCAAACTTTCATCATATGAAAGGAAAGTATTATACATAAATCAAACATTTAGATTCAGATTTTAAAATATTTGTACCTATTTCGCTCTTTTTCTAAGCTTTTGATTTACATTTTCCAAGAAATAAGACCTTGATGGAAAAATTCTGGAAATGCACACAGAGTACAAACTCTTAACTGCAAAACTTTCATAAATACCGAAAGAGGAAATTTCTCTATTCATGAGATTCTAAAAGTTATTGCTTCAAATATATACAACTGTAAAAAGAAATTACTTCTCTGTTTAAAGCAATGAGAAGTAAAGAAAGTGATCAAAATCTCAAAAAGCAGTATTTTGTTTCTGTATCAAAACATATAAATGAGTTAAAATTCTAAAATAAATAATCGAGCATTGATTCTTACAACGTCGATAAAACCATAATTTTACCTGTTAAAATTGTTTTATTTTAGATTAATTATTCTCTTTCGTTTATATAAAATTTTCTTGAATAATGAAATTTTATTCTATATTGTACAGATTTTGCAATATAAAATCAATGAAATCATATACTTCAAACAAAATCAATACCTTCCGCAATAGGAGCCACTAATTTCAGGAATATATATATATATATATATATATATATATATATAAATTTAACATCACTAACCACTTATAAATAAAGACAATACTAAATGTCTTAAAATAAAAATAAATTACAGTTATGAAATTTTTGAACAAATCCATTTTTAGAAAGGAAAATAAAATATAAATATTTTTTATTTCAAATATTTGTTCTTTATTTTGTATATTGAATCTGACATATACTACTGATTTCATAAGTAAGGTATTGAGTCCTTAATTATGAAATCTAACTGTAACTAATTTACATAATTGAATAAATTATATTTTTCTGATAACTTCAATTTGAAATTTAATATATAATAATGATTTTTAAAGTAAATTTATTATTAATATTGATATATTTCTTCTTTATTGATATTCAATAATAACTTATTAAGTAACAATAAAAAAGTAGAAAACAAATTCTTAAATTATTAAAGTCGTGATAAAATAACTTAAAGGAATTTGAGATACATATATGCTACTGTATCTTTTACTATAGCAACTTTAGATTCCAGTTTATACTAACTCAACAATTATACTTAGATAATTAAATATATAAATATTAGAATAACAAAAATTGTATATATGTATAATTCCCTTGTGGATAAAAGTTGATTATTTAAATAGAAAACGTAGAATAGAATACTTATGAGATTATTATACTTTCTTATAATCATTTATAAAACAATGAAGATAAATTCAAACTATTAACATTAATAATAATGTCTTCAAAAAGTTTCATTACTGTCAACAATGAATTTCCAAATGCTCATCATTCGTCTCATGGAGAATTTGAAGATACATGTCCAATTTAGTCTATATAAGAGCAAATATATCATATATCAGTTATTGGAGTTATAATATCCATTGATGTAATCCATTATATAAGATATAAGATATTTATAAGATATAAGATATTTTTATATTTTTTAGATATTATAACTCCATGGAGTTATATAATCCATTGATCATTGATATAATTAAGCTATCAATGATCAATGATATCCTTCTGCAAACAATGTAATATAAATATCCCCCTAAGAAAGAAGTCCTGTGGGTTACATCAAATAATCTGGAAACCTGAAAAACTGGATTCAATCCCTTTTCCGTGAAATGGTCGACGCAGACGATAAAAAAATTAATTAATAATGTAATAATTAATAATGTAAAGGAAAATCGTCAGTACTTAATAACATGCAAAAACCCTATTCACAATACGACGAAAATTATTGATAGAAAAAAAATCACCTATTGGAATTCACATTGTAAAAAATAAATTCACTTAGTTAATTAATAACACATCCTTTTTTATATCTTCATTATTTTACAAGTTATTAATATCTGAATGTATCAGATATTTTATAGATTCATATTTTTTCGGATTGACAAATAAAAGAAATAAATTGAAATAATTTTTCATTGAAATATTTGAAGTAAAATTATGCTTGTGTTTTTTGTAAAACAGTTATTTATGTGTTGGTTATATTGTTTTGCAAAAAGCACAAGAAGACGAAACATTCCCATAGAAAATCTGAGTGAATGACTTACTTGGTGAAGACGACGATGACCAGGAGGTTGCCGGCGATGCTGATCACGCAGATGAGGACAAGGAGGAAACCAACAAAGCGATGGGCCGTTGACGACACGGCTTCGAACCGGCACCAATGTTCAAACACAGAGCTCAGGTTGCCTGACTCATTCGTGTAGCTTTCCAACAAGAGTCTGGATCGGTCGCAAACCGACATCTTCAGTGCCTCATGTCCAAGAGGCACACACACAACCTATCGAATATTGGTAAACTTCCACGACAAAATATTCCATTCTTACAACAAAAAGTGGCTTAAATTTCCTATTACTTATATTTTTTAAAAATGTTAAAAAAAGAGTTTTATGAAATGTTTAATCCTATTTTGTTTAAAAACAAAGTTAACCAGAAATATTTCCGAAAAAGTTGACTATCTCTCTTTAAGTCGTGTTTACTAGTATAAAGAAAATTTACAGTCGTCAAATTGTATAAAGAGGTAATTTCTTAAAAGAAAATACGTCATAGTACATAACTAAATTATATAAAAAAAAAAAAAGAAAAGAAAAGATAAACGCGAAATTCGGCCCGGATCAGAAATTCCACTTCATCCTGCTTTGGAAACCACCGTCACTTCGCTGTTGGAGGAGTAAGAACTGATCTCCGTGAATTCAGGAGCATCAATCCGGACTTCCGCCGCTCATTCCGGAGTTTGGGAAGACTCCGACGCGCAAGCGCACTCAAAACTCCCCTCATCGAGTGGGAAGAGTTTTCGTGGGGAAGAAAAATGAAACAAATGAATGAAAAGCTGGATATATTTAGTTGAGAGCATAAGTTAACACGAGGTTTCCATCATGTGCTTCGTAGCATTCGAAAACACGAGGAAACAAACAATCGCATTAGTTTTCTCGTGATCGCATTACTTTTTACATGAAATATGATTTCTTTAAAGAATTCAATTACATGTTAAAGTATTATTGATTCTGTTCGTTATTTCAGGACAAGGCATCTGATAAGCCCCGTATGAAATTTTAATACAAATTATAAGTCAAAGGAATAAATATTTTATACACAGAAAAAAACAGTTTTAATTTCATTTTTTGAAAATCCTGGTATTTTTATGCATTTTTTAGAATAGAGAACCCCTGATTCAATCCCCCAACTGTTAAAAAATGATAAACGGATGTTGTTTTTCTGCTTTCTGCTTATACATCTGTTGAGGTGGATCTCTTGACATATAAATATTAGGTTGGGGAAAAAGAAATTCATTATTTTTACGTGAATATTATGTAACTTTTTTTGGATTCACTTTGTAAAAAGGTTTAAAACAGCTTTCATGTAGATTTTTAGGTCTTGCGCGTTACGACTGCTGACATGCGGTTAACTTTGATCATTTTTGATATTTTATAGACATTTTCGACGATGCTGTATCCACATGCGAGGTGCATCTCTAACATCAAAAATACCCGAACGGAATCGACGAAACAAAAATTGTACGTAACTGGTTGTTACAGTCTTATATAGGACGATAAACACCTTTCCCAATTTTAGCCACCCGGCTATCTTTTTCGCCGTTACAAGAGAAAAACGAAAATGTATCGAATTTTCTGTTTGTTGTCTTCCATTTTTAAAACCTTGTACTCGTAACTAAATTAATCAAACATAAAACCGCAAGAGGATATTTTAGTGTCAAATGTCACCTTTCCAACGAACATAAATCTGAAATTGTTTGATAGATACCTCACGAGATATCGATCACTACAGACGTCTACCGAAAAAATAATGGATTACTTTTTCCCCAACCTATTATGACAATTATAGAAAATCTACCAGAAAGGAAATATATAATGATCCACGGCGTCAAACTCCAAAAATTTTTCAAAGTTATAGCGAGCAACATACTCAGCTTTTGCTTTTTAGGTTTTCTTTCTTAATTTTCTTAATAATTTCCTGAAATTTTATCAGATAGTTTCATTTAAAATATGTAAGTTTCGGAAAGAAAATTCTCTTGCCAAAATATCAAAAAGATTAAAACTTACACACGTATCGACAGTTATTTTATTTTTTATATTATTTGTTTCTACTTAACACGAACATAATATTTCTACTGTAAATATATAAGTAAATTTTGATTCCTTATTAACATTTTAAGTTACAACACGCAACATTATTCGTCTGGTATTTTTTATAAACAACACAATTTTTTATTCACATTGCATTAAAAATTATTACCTGTTTATACAGTCTGCTTTCATATTACGCAACCATGTATATATACACTACTGGCCATTAAAATTGCTACACCAAGAAGGCGATATGCTACAGACGTGAAATTTATACGAAAGGAAGAAGGTGCTGTGATATGCAAATGATTAGCTTTTCAGCGCATTCAGACAAAGCAGGCGCCAGTAGCGACACCTACATTGTGTTTAAATGAGGAAATTGTTCAGCCGGTTCCTCATACACAAATTGCATTTGAACGTTGTTGCCTGGTGAAAAGCTGATGTGATGCCTCGTGTAAGAAGGAGAAATGCGTACCAGCACGTTTCTGACTTTGATAAAGGTCGAATTGTAGCGTACCGGGATTGCGGTTTATCTTATCGCAGTATTGCTGCTCGCGTCGGTCGAGATCCAATGACTGTTAGCAGAATATGGAATCGATGGGTTCAGGACGGTAATACGGAACACCATGCGGGATCTCAACGGCCACCTATACCTAGCAGCCGAGAAGACAGGCATGTTATCCGCATGGCCGTAATGGATCGTGCAACCACGTCACGAGCCGTGAGTCAAGAAACGGGGTCGTTTGGAAGACAACAAATGTCTGCACTGCACGAACAGTTCGACGACGTTTGCATCAGCATGGACTCTCAGCTCTTAGACCATGGCTGCGGCTTCCCTTGACGCTGCGTCATAGACAAGAGGACCTTCAATGGTGTGATCAACGACGAACCTGGGCGCACGAATGGCGAGACGTCATCTTTTCAGATGAATCCAGGTTCTGTGTACAGCATCATAATTGTCTCATCCGTGTTTGGCGGCATCGTGGTGAACGCATACTGGCAGTGTGCATTCGTCATCGTCATACTGGCCCATCACCTGGCGTGATGGTATGGGGTGCCATTGGATACACGTCTCGGTCACCTCTTGTTCGCATTGACGGTGCTTTGAACAGTGCACGTTACATTTCTGGTGTGTTACGACCCCTGGCTCCACCCTTTATTCGAGCCCTGCGAAACCCTACGTTTCAGCAGGATAATGTCCGACCGCATGTTGCCGGTATTGTACGGACCTTCCTTGATACGGAACATGTTCGACTGTTGCCCTGGCCAGCACGTTCTCCAGATCTTTCACCAATAGAAAACGTCTGGTCAATGGTTGCCGAGCGACTGGCTCGTCACCAAACGCCAGTCACTACGGTTGATGAACCTTGGCATCGCGTTGAAGCTGCATGGGCATCTGTAACTGTACATGCAATCCAATCTCTGTTTGACTCAATGCCCAGGCGTATAAATGCTGTTATTACTGCCAGAGATGGTTGTTCTGGGTACTGATTTCTCAGATCTATCTAGCTAAATTTTTTGAAAATTTAATCACTTGTTATTTCTAGTATAATATATTTGTCCAATAAATATCATTTTGTTATCTGCATTTCTTCCTTGTGTAGCAATTTTAATGGCCAGTAGTGTATATCCTCTTCACCTATTGGTAACAATATTTTAAGTGTATACACACACAAAGAAAGAACTTACTTTAATAATTATACAGTATTATTAACAATAATTTTAGCTAACAATTGATTAAAATTTAGAAATATTTTATTGACTTTCATATTGTAAATTCATGGATGTTGTTGAAATTTTTCCATTTCGTTGTTGTCTCTCTGTGAATATATAGTAAATGTCCGGTAACTGTAAAAAGGCTTAAAATGAATAACTAATTTAACAAGAAATTTAGGTATTTTGTAATCTACCTAAATATTTAGATATAACATTTTAACTACTGAATAAAAATTAATATAATAGAATTTATCACGTATTATTGCTTTTTAAGAGAACTTTTCATAGATAGTTAGCCTTATTCTCATGTCACAAAGAAGATAATTTGGAAAGCTCCCAAACATCTATCTTGACAGAATTTATCTTGTAGAACACAGAAGTAATCATCTCTCATACTTCATTAGGGACTAAGAATGAATCCAGGACCCTGCGAAAACCTTAATTCTACACCTGAATCACGGTGAAACATTTTCTGATATTACTATTTTCCATTTTGTTTTAAATTTCAAATATTATTTGAAAATTTTAAGTTTGAAAAATAATTTCTTCAAATCACAAAAAGGAAAATCCGAAAAGCTGTTTTAAAAGATCAGCCGTTGGCTTCTTACCAAGATCGCAGCAAAGAGTTATGAGAATTTCTTTATTTTCAATACTTTTCTCCACTTGGTTGAATCACTATTCTTCCTTTATCCAGGCATATTCTTTTCATTATTCACATTTTGTTCTATGTATGTCTTGGGTATTAAATTCATAGTTTCTTTAGGTGCAATAACTTCTTAGACACGTGTGCTCATTCTTTTAATATGACGTTTTTATTATGCTGCTTTAACATGTTTTTTACAATACCCCTGTTAAAAAGTTACAATTTATTTACTTTTTTTTATTTTATGTAATAGAAAATTTAACTTTACTTCATTTTTTAATAAATTTTGACCATTTGGTTAGATTTTATTTGCCAATAGTATAACAATCAAAATATATAAGTCACAAAAATGTGATCTTCACCCAAATATAAATTCGAAATTTCACAAAAGTAAAAAGCACTTCAGACTAAAAAATCCCTTGTTATATACGAGCCATAGTTAAACAACGGGAGATAGATGCTGTATTCTGCGTTTATCTGTTTTCCACGTGGCATTTCTGCTGTTAGGATGGGTGCTGGAGAGTTTTCCGGGTTTTCTCCATTGTGACACGTGAATATGGTTCCCTGTCTATTAAAAGTCCTCCCAGAAGACAATTTATGCGGTGGACTCTAAAATGCCTTGCAACAACTTCAGACAATTAGACTTTCCTTTATGTAGTGTCAAATTTTCCTAAAATTGACAAACCTACTTGAATTTGCAAAAACTATTAGTTCTCAATGTGATTCTAATAAAGATCCAAAGCGAAATGTTACATTGTAATCTCAATTGCCCCATTCCTATCTTAGATCGATACTCATTTCTAAAATGTTCTTATGTTTCGCGGCAATTAATAATAATTTTTAATGAATGGTGATCAGCAGCTATAAAATCAAACACAATATTTATTGATATTATCTTTAATTAAGAGTTTGACAAGAAAATTTTCTTATCGTACATTGTTGCTGAATTGTAATATTATTGTACTTGTATGTCTACTTGTGTACTTTGAAAATAGCCATTTGTCAGAGCATTCAACAAATAATTAGCCGACCCTCTTTCACAAATTAGTCCTAAAGTAACTAAATACAGAGGGATCATAAATTAACATCAGCTGCTGGGAATCCTCGTGGGAATAATATATTTGATGAAGTAAACAAAATTTGGCGCACACATACATACATAGAACATGATATTTCCATTTCCAAACAAATTTGTTCAGTGTGTCACTTCCAGGGAATATTTTGGTTCTATAAATACAAACCTAATGGAGTTAATAACAAATGCGTTAATGCCAAATAAAGTAATGTATTTATGAATTTTGTTAACAATGCATGATAATTATAATTAATTGCAAATGAGTATGAAAATACAACGAAAATAATCTCTTAAAATGATTTTTTTTTCTGAAAAATCGAAATCTTTGCTTTCAATTATCAAATCATAATAATCTAGAGGGTTTTTATGATCTTCAGCTAATTTATAATGAGCTTTTGTACATATGACATTTAAGCAAACATTTTAGAAAAAATAACCTTTGACTCATTTTTTTGTCTGCCGTCCAGATAACTAAATGGATTGAACTTTGGCCTTCAGTGCGGTAAAGAATGGTTTATATACCCACCACGGTTGGAAATTGCTGTTGTTTTAAAACACGCTCAATAAAATTTTCTTTGAATCAGCATATGCAAAAATTGATGATACCGCAACAGCTTATTGTCTGCAATTGACTGACTCGTTTATTATTGGCGTGTTCAGAAAGTTATTTGATTATTTAATTTTATAGGAAAAGGAAAAAATATATAACGAATAAATATTTTATTGAATTCTATATTGTCAATTCTAGTCCAATGCCTTTTACCATCTTTCTGATCGTAGCATGATTTCATACTCATAAAATGGTTGGTTTTCACTAGCAAAAAACTGATTCTGGTGAGGAAAATAAAATGACTTTCCGAACAACCCAATAGTTTCATAAGTGATTAATATTAATTTCTTTAGAATAAAGTATATGTTTAATTTTTAAAACTTTGATAAGTTAACTTTTTAGTATGTAGTTTCACCCATCTAAATTGCTTTTTAAGACGCCCAACCTATCTAGCGGTTAGCGTAACTGACTACGGAAGGGGAAGACCTGGATTCGAATCCCGGCTCGGGCATGGATGCACTTTCTCTCTCTCTCTGTGTTTCTTGTCCTTTCCTCAGATGATGGATGAATGTGGCCCGCCCTATAAACGGGTTTGTGGGGGTTTTGCGTGGGCGATGTACCTGTGAACCAAGTCACTCGTACCTCCGTGACTTGGTTCACAGGTACCCACCGGGTAACGATAAAATGAGTAGCAGTCTGCGGCAAATGGGCTAATGTACTTACTTGCTCAAGGGTGCCCGCCATTAGAAATAAAAAAATTTCTTTTAAATACAGAAAAATGTCTTCATTTATTTTAAAATTAATTCTTTTTTATACAAAACTATTAAACTTTTAATTACAACTGAAATTAAAGAAATATCTTTTGGGATGACTAAGAAATAATGAAATCAGTAGCATTTAGTGATAACATTCCACAAAAGTTCTCATTTTCAAGAAATTCATAGGGTAAACTTTTTAAATTTCTACTAAGCAATTATTTTTTTGACATTTCATCTAATACGAACTTCGGAGTTACTGTAAAATTGTTTATTAAAAGTAAAGAGAAATTGAGAGAACTGAAGAGAGATTCTCTCTAAATAAAACTTTGTTAACTATGTAAAATAATTCAATAATTTTGAGTTATACTAAGAAAACTATTTATTTTTTGCCAGTTATTAAAAATAAAACTTTATCATCTCAGACAAAGAATTACAGAAAAGAAAATATTGCAAAAATTTTTTTATCAGAACCAACCTATATTTATACAAGCTTTATTTCATTTTTTTAATTGTTTTGAAGAAAACCAATTATTAGCATCGATTTTCTATGCTCATAATATTTCATCAATTCTTTCTGTTAGTTAACACATCCATTAAAAAATTTTTCCACAATTCTAATATATTATTTTTTTTGTATGCTTGCTATAATATCAAATTCCTGACACTATCATGAATTAAAAATCACATATGTTGATATTTTGAATGTGTGCATTTACTACGTTTGATGTTAACTGAATCTTTGTTATCAAATCACGTCTTGTAAATTTATGTTGTTTTGTTAATGTAATTTCGATTTTTTGCTCTACTTTTTTATTTAATTAATATGTGGTTGTATGTAATGTGGAACTCTGCAGTAATTCCAGTCTTTTAATTAAATCTAAAAAGGGTATAAATTTAATATGAGGAGTGGAGTTTATTATTATTATTTAATATTTAAATGTTTTTTTGTATTTTTTATACTGTCCACAATAAACAAAAGCCTAAAATACATCCTTATTTTGAAAATACATTTTTTAATTAAAGTAAATTTATCTCTATTTATAACATTATTTAATGTTATCAGTCAGTTACAATTAATAATTTTCCAAATTATTGCAAATTTATAATTTTCTTCTGCCTCAATGCAAAATATAATTAATTGTCAACGAAAGGCAACAAATATGAGCAGCATAACCCAATCTAATTTTTAAAATCTAATACAATTTCTAGGATAAAAGCTATTTTATATTCAGTTAACAATACTTTAAGAGCAAAAAAGAAGTCAAAATGTTAAATTGTTATAATTTAAATTAATTTTATTTATAAAAAATTATTAATTTAAATTACATTATTAATGACAATTATTAAATAACTTTTAAAGCAAACTCACATGAATATTAAAAACCAGTTACAACAAATAATCCCGGCGTAAATATTAGAAAATTTCCCTAACGAACCTAAAATTGAGTTCAAATACACAAAGACACTTTCCATACTTATAATGAAAGAATTCGTAATACCCCATCATATTTAGAATCAGATTAACAAAATATTCGTTGACAAAAGAGATCAAAAGAATGAAAGTCATTTAATATTTTTTTTCAGTTCTATCTCTAAAAGATAATGAGATAGAATCGCTTTTGAAATCTGACTCTAATTTTTAATTCAAATTGACAATTCACGATTGAATGAATTATTTAAATTTCTGACAAAAGAAACGAATTAAAATGGGAGACAAAAAAAAACCATTAATGATGTTTCAGACAATGAGAAACAAAATACAGAGTTTATAAACATTTTTAAAAATGTACCTCGTATTCATTTAAAAACTCAATTTATTTTCTGAAATTAAGACTCCAATTTTATTTATGAAATGCAAGGCATTGTCTTTGATAATGATTCGCTCTGACAGCATTAAATATTAAACCAAATTATCCAATCCTTGTCCAGTGTTCTTCAAATATTTATTCTCATCTTTCTAATACGAGCCTTACAATCCATTGATTTTGCTCCGAGATTAGAATATAAAGTATGCAATAAATTTTCTTACTTTTAAGGGAAAGGTGTAATATTTTAAATTTTGTTTCAATGCACACATATCTTATTATGATACAAATATATCTAAGTAAATACATGAATTGCAGTTAATTAAGTGAAAATAAATTTATCGTGACTTAGTGATTGAATTGCTCCCTTCAAAGTGAAAATTCCCTAGTTTAATCCCAGGACTTTGAACAAAGAGAAAGGAATATTGCATTTCTCTACTAATAGACACCTATCGGGGGTGCTTGAAAATTTTTCAGATTTTTCTGCGTTGTGACATGTAAATAAAGACGACGCCTAGAAAATTTATCACTTGAATCAAAACATGTCGGAGATTAAAATACTTCACATTAGGATTCGCATAGTAGGCTAGCCTTTACTAGATGATAAATCAACGTAAAATTAGTTTTCTGACCATTACGAAATTTTTAGATAGGTGCATTTTATTTCACCTTTTCTATCTTCTTTGTCTTTCTATAAATAATAGCCAAATCAACCAGAACCTGGAGTTTAAAATAAATTTTGAATTACTACATAAGAGTCGAATTTCAACGGCTGAAATGAAAAATAAAGATCTGATTATTAACTGCAGTTAGGAAATGCATATATATATAAAGATATTGAGTCATAATAAAAGTTAAGGAATAATTAAGTTCTAACATTCAGAAATCCTTAAAATTTTATGTAAATCATATAAATTAGCTTAGTATTGCTGATATTATTTGTATGCATTCTCGTGTGAATGTCAGTTGTTTAATATGATAATAGTTGCACAAGGATAATGTTCAGCATATGAGGTATTCAGTAACTTGAACAGATGAAACCTTTTGTATTATTCTATCTACGTTATTGTTGGTCTACAAACTATATTATCTTGATAGTATAACTTATCAAGTTATCATAATTCTAAATAGCATAACTTCCTATTTCAGACATTGGTATATACATCCCTCTATAAGTCGGTCTAACGACTATATATTAGGATAATCGCATTTTGGTAAATAATTTGCACTAAATGAGGAAACATTTGAAGTTAAAGAAGCTGAACAAATCTTATATCAATGCATTTCATGGAAACAATATAGCAAAAAAATATCTAATTGATTAGTATTAAATAACACTCCTGGGTAGCAATAACTTTTTTAGTGCCTTCAAAGCATTAAGTGGACAATTTGCAAATGAAAAAGTATAATCTGACCTGACTAGTCTCAATTTCACTTGGAATGTTATAATGGAAATATTCGAGTTTGATGTAAATTCTACAAAATCATTAAACTTTATCGAAATAACAAATACCATGAAAGCTTATAATAGCTTTGAAATACTCTAAGTCTCTACGCATCATACAATTTGTCTCTTTGACTTAATTAGGCCAAAAAAATTAATATAATTTTTAGGTTCATACAATTTGTCTGTACATAAACTCTGACAATAACAGTATTTTTCAAAATTACAGTGCACCATTAAAAAAAATTACTTGCATTGACAATTGACAAATACATGTAAAACAATTCTAACAAATAAGTGTGAATACCAAACAATGCTTAATCGACTGAATCTGTCATGCAATGATTATTGGTGTGGCTAAGTGATTCTTCATTCCATTCTTACAATATACCCATTATCATATGCCATGGTGCAATGAAGTGTGTGTAATTCATTCCTCTTGCACCCAATTTTTACGTATCCACATCTTAGTTACTTGTTTTCGTCCAACAAGATTAAAGATTTTCTGAGAAGGATAATAGATTCTGTCAAACTCAGAAACTTGCTTCAAAGGTGCTCAATACCTAAGAGTCATTGTTGTGCAATTTAAGCAAAAAGAAGTAATTAGATTACTTTTGGTAATCTTTTCTTGTCTTTTACAAATTGATAATCTCTTCTTGCTTTATGTAACGCTTGCAAGTGGTACTACAATTGCCAGTGATGCACGTATGTGCTGCAATGCTAATGATCACTGCAAATGCATGAAGTACATTTACGTGATTTGCATACTTTCTTCAAGGTTTTGAATTTCGGATGGCAAGCATTGTAATATTGGTTGACAATATCTTAGTTTCTATTTAGATTTTATAATGATTAGTTACTTTCTGAATACTGAACAATAAAATAAAATCATAACTGTAAACATGCTGCTGCAAATAATACATTATAGCGCAGGTTTTTAAATACCTTTATTTCTATTTAGATTTTATAACGATTAGTTACTTTCTGAATGCTGAACAATAAAAAAACATCATAACTCTATACATGCTGCTGCAAATAATACATTATAGCGCAGGTTTTTAAATATCTTTATTTCTATTTAGATTTTATAACGATTAGTTACTTTCTGAATACTGAACAATAAAAAAAAATCATAACTGTATATATGCTGCTGTAAATAATATATTTTAGACAGTCACGCTATGTTATGAAAAGAATGTTGCTATATTTAAACTATCGTATGAAATATATAATTTTTAAAATTATTTATATTTTTCTTATGTGATTAAACTAGTTTTTTTGATTAAATTCTAAAATTGAGCTATTTAAATTTAGACAACACAAGATTCGAATACCTCAAATAAAACAAAATTATATTTCTTTTTTTTTATTTTTAACTTCACTTTGACAAAATGTAGTGACAGCACCTCTACATTGTGATATACACGTACTAGATAGCTCTAGATTCTTCAAAATGAAGGACAGTCGTTTAAATACTGACAGCAAATGAAAAAGTGCGGTATTTTTCCCTCAGTAGTGTTATGATCTGGTATTACCAAGTTTGTGCGGTTGAATTGTGCAGAAAAGTACTTTTTAATAATTTATTTACAACTATTTTGTATAAAAATCAAAATTAAAGAAGATTATAAGGCACAACACTATTATCAGAGCCGATGAAATGAATTTGAAGATGCTGCAATACTATATATTACGTGATAGTTGAAAATTTTTATGTGGTGAAAGTTTTGTAGAGGAAGAGATGCTATTCATTATCTTCAATGATTCCATATTAACAACCAAACGATAATATTTATTAGTTTGTTTTTTTTTTCCTTTGAAATTGTATAAATATAAATTTAGCGAGATTTGTCTCATAAAGTAGGCAAATTCCACAAAAATCACTTTACACAGTATGAAAAGAGAGTGAGATTATTTTGAGAGCTTGACTTATGCTAGAAGTATGACAACGCTCTTCTGAACGGAACATCATCTGTTCAAGCCCAACAACTGCTGGGGAGGAGGGTTGTTATGTATCTACTTACTCAAGAGTAAAAATAATTAATTCGGAAATTGCATGTGGTGGATACTTAGTACATTTTCGGATTCTGTTGCTTCATTATGCAATTGTACAGTACATTTTAAACTTATACAAAAGAGGATATCCAAATGCAGACAGATTAGTCAATAAAACTTAGGCTCTCTCCAACGAACCTCGTTTAAAAAGACATTCCAATGAATTGAGACACAATGATTCGTCACGTCTTTGATTTGTACGCTGCACTATCAGAGAATGATGTTGATTTTTACATATAACATTCAAGAATTGATGCTGCGGTGACACTAAATCTCGAATACGGAATATTCATGCTTCTTATTTTCGCACCAGAGACATCTTCGTCCAGGACTCATCACTTGTTGAGTTAGAATCCAATCGAACTCCGTGACAATGCTCGGTTCATAGTTTAAATGATGTTAACACAAATATCCTGCGGCATAAAGTGAATAATACTGAAAGAAGGCAATAATTTCTCGTATTCGTTCTTATTTCTAGAGTTTATTTAGAATGAATATTTGCTTAATACTTACGCATTATGTGTAATATAATTATATCAAAATAAGTAAATTACTACAAAGGCTTCCTAATAATTAAGAAGTAATGCATACTATAGTAATTGGTATAGAGGATATTAATAGGAGAGAATTTAGTGCTGTACAAAGTCTTTCTATTATTTGACTGAAAGCAGTACAGAAGAATACAGAAGAGTACTCAGCCTTAGAATAATGCAAGCTTTCGTTATTTCATTGAAAACTTGTCTTATCTTAGTTCTAAAACTGTGCTTTTAGTAGTGAAAGATAACGGATTTGATCCCAGTCATTGTTAAACAATGTTAGATTTATGTTGGATTTCTTCCTTCTACGTCACATTGTCAAGCTGAGTGACTAACAATTTTCGACAATTCCACTTTTTAACATATAAATACCACATCTCACTATCTGCAAAAAGTCTTCGCGAAAGAAATAACGTATGTTAAAATTCTTTACAAAGGCCTTCAGCTGTTATGCTTTCCAAGTAATAGCATTTAAAGAATTCACTTTAATATTTGTACTTATAACTTTAAAGCCAATCATGTCTAACGCTATGTTATCCTTACTTTGAATTTAACTTTTCTCAAAAAGATTGGCTATATATATAAGGTTACTTAAATTCTTCTAAGGTTACTAGTTTCAAAACAACTAAGTTTAAGCGCAATTTTTAAATAATTTGAATTACAAATGAGATTTATTTTATTCAGTTTTATGATTTAATGAAATAATAAAATGAGACGTGGATTTTTTTTAAATTCTAGAAAATAAGTGGATAAGATTGTAACAAATTACATCAAAAATAACTATAAAAACTTTATATTTTAATTCATATGAGAATTTTTTTTCTTGTTTCTTCGTGTGATAGAGGTGTTTTATTAATACATTTTTTCATTTTATTATTTAATTATCTTAATACGTTATGTATATATAAGTGCATATTATTAACATTTTTATTATAGTCATTTTAAATAACAATTGGATTTTTGTGAAATGAAGATTTCATGATAGTATCAGTTTTATTTAACATCGTATAAAAAATAAAATAGTTTAAACTTACTCTGATTTCTAATATTTATTTAATACGGTGATTTACTTTATGCATATTCAACTACATTTCTGGTGCATCAATCTATTGTATTTTCGTCGATAATCATTTCGTAGATATCACGTGTCTATAGAAAATAAACTCCAAAAACTTCCAATCACGCACTCCAACACATATAAACATATAAAGCAGAAATCATTATAACATCTATCATTGCTTAATAGCTATAAGAATAGAGTATGAGCTATTTTAATCTAAAGAATATACTATATTTATTCTTTTTATTCATCTTTTATTTGAGCTTTTGTTATAACCAACACATGTGCCTTTTTTCTATGGGTTTCTTACCTATAAAATGTGTATACAATAATTAATTTGCTAGTTTATTCAAGAATGTGGTTCTTTCCTCCATTTTCCTTTTGAAGTGGATGAACTTGGGTATAACTGCTTTTATCATTACCGACAACAAAAGATTTAATGGCGTCAGCAATTTTTTCAATGTTTCACAGCTTCTTGTTCCAGTTTTCTTCACTTCGAGGAACATTTATTCTGAAATTCTTTTAAGGATAATCGAGTTCGAAAAATATTTTCTTAAATCTCTTTAAAAATGTTTTGTTTGAAACAATTATATTTATTTTGATATTTTTTTATGAGCTTGATTTTTAAAAACTGCAAATTAATGTTCCATTTACGAGAAAATGAAGACAATAGCATTACTTTTAATTTCTTTTAGTTTCTTGCAAAAGAGTTTTACTACACTGAATAAAATACTTTTCACATAAATATAAAAATAATTTTTAATAGTTGTAAGTTTTTATACAGTTATGAAAAGTTTAACATTTTATGAAAAGTTAGTAAATGTCACACGTGTCATTTTTCAATCATTTTTTTTTTCTAAAACTAAAGCTTTGAAATGCTGTGTAAACCATTGATATTTTCTTATATATTTAAGTGATGTGATCTTTTTTTCTTGAATCTTGTTACTTTAAAATTGTATATATTCTTATATATTTAATGCATGGAAGCCAGAGACAAAGAAGAAAATAATGTAACGCAATTATGACTTGGTTTGAGATTATGCCAACCTAATAAATCAGAGTTAAGATTGAATTATTATTATGTACTGTAAAATCAGTAGGCGCAGTTTCAAATAAAGCATTTTAATCTTTTCTGAAAATATATTATTTGCATAAAAGTGAATGAAAATTAAATTTATTCAACCCTGGGAATATAATTCTTGAAAATATACTATATGCATTACAAATGTAAAAGGTTTTCTTTTACATTTATAATGCATGTAGTACATAGTTATATATTTAGTCAATTTACATGATATAAGTGAAATATGAATTTTTACTTTCCACAAAATATATGCTTTGAAAATAGTCACAAAATAAAAGTAAAGAACTCAAACATATGAAACATTGTGTCTATATATACATGTGTGCTTGCGCACATGTGCACAAGGGACTATTATTTGTTTTACATGTTTATTTTGAGGAACTTTCTAATCTCATTTTTGGAAAACAGTAAATGATATCTAATTCAGAATCCACAAAATAAACATTATTCAAAATCATTTGAAAGCTCACAATTTTATTTCAACAGTTAAATAGCAACATCACTGTAAAATGGCAAAAAAAGAGGGGAAGATCATTTTACTTTTCATAAAAATGTTATCACGTGATTAGCAGTATAATCCAAGTATTCTATAATATCTCATCATAGTATTTCTAAAAATACTTAAGATTGATGCTGTAACTGGACAAAATCTTATTCATAAAATTCTGCCATCGTTTGCATATGATCTGAATATATAATATGATCATTCAAAAATTATTAAAATTATAGATTAAAAGGAAAATTTATTGCTGAAAAATTCATGAATAGAATGGCGATTCTTAACTATTATTTTAATGCTTCCAAATTCGAAGTAGAATATAATAAATACATCATTTATTAAATTCTGTGCTATTCCTGAAATAAATAATGCAAAATTGGATCAACCAATATATACAATGTGTGTGTGTGTATATTTTGATTCTAAACATAATGCATATGTCTTGATCATAAATAAATCTATGAAATACTGGCTAGAGAAATGAATGATCATAACATAGTAACTAGAAGATTGTCTCAAATTATCATGCAGGATTACAAGACGGATGGCTTTTATAACTAAGTGAACTTCAAGCGCAACCATATGTGAGATTTCTACCATATAGATCAATTCTTTAGCTGTGATCAGGAACGTTAGAAAACCATTGATATTCTAAGTTTCCAGTAAACTAATTACTAATATTTTTGATCCGATTCCATAATGGAAAGTAGAATTATTAATAAATTATTATTTAAAATACGAGAACTTTCTGACTGTGAATAGTTAATATGTAACTTGGAGAGCTTGCATTCTCTTTTAGTTTACATTTTAATAGGACCAGAAGATCGAATTCCAGCCATATATAAAGCCTAAAAATCAATTTAAATCTAGTACGAAAACTCTGTATGACAAGGAAAGCTCAATGACTTCTCGGAGACTATGTTCCACTCGAATTTACCATTTATTCGAATCAAATAGATTGGAGACACATTTAAAATTGTTATTTTTACAGTTATCAACAATTTAACTCATGAGCTAACAAACCTGAGTAAGACATTGTTGATTATACCTTAGTGCGTCAAATGGCTTTTTAATAAGTCTTGATTAAGATTTCATCGCAATATTCTCATTACTGAATGTATTACTTTTTTTCTGATTAAATTCAAATACTATATATTTAGTCCTATAATTATTTACCTAGGTGCTAATATTTATTAGCAACATTCCTCTTTTTTAGCAGAATCTTTTCAGATGAAGCATCTAATTGTCTGCTAGAAAGTGATGATACCACAACTTTTGACAATTGTGATAGTGCACAACTTGTTGATATTGTTGGTAGTGGTCAATTTGGTTAAGATATAATTGCTGGAGGAGAATTGCTATAAGAGTTAAATGAATATCAACAGTTGCTTGTTGTGCTTCTGGAAAAAATTTGCATAAATGGTGGACCGTGTTTATATATCATATGAGATGAAATAGTTAAAAATCGGAAGCAATTCCTTCGACAGATGTCTATGCAGAAAATAGAAGCGCAGTATCCATCTTCCGTTGTTTAACAATGGTTTCTATCTAACTCTTGCTTTTCTATTCCGAGGAGTATGGTCCAATAACTAGGATGCGGTATGTCCTGATACTTCAACTTAATACTTTAAAACTTGATCCTGTAAGACCTTCAAAACCGTGAACCAGAAATGTTTAATGTCTGAAAAATGTCTAAGTCTAAATAAATCATAGACTTATTTAGACTATCAATCATATAAGTTTTGTGGATCACATTCCACACACTTTTAACATATAACTCTATCTTTACCATTACCACATTAAATACTCATGACAGAAAAGATAAATCCAATGATCATGACCATTTTCTACAGTTTTGAGGAAGTATTATCTATACCTAAACCTTATTTATGTAATGTAAAATAATTTTTATCTTCATATAATGTTTTTTATTTTGCTTCAGTATCATTGTTTTATACAATAAATATTCTCTGTACTACAAACGCCTAAATTTTTATTATTGGTCAAGATTGGTCTTTCTCTAATTGGCTATCCTCGAAATTTATATTCCCAATATTTATATGTTTTCTCACACCGTTCACTCGATAAGAATGAATTTCTTCCATCGCTTACAGAACAGAGCGCAAAAGCTTTTCCGATACAAAGAAGAATGTTCGTATCTCTTAGGAAATTCAGCGAGCACTTTTTGTCGCCAAGAGTGGGTGACAAAAGAATGTTCTATCTTTCGGGCGCAGCCTAAAATGCTCTTGATCACGTTTTTCATGCTCTTGTGGTCGATGTTTCAAAAGCATTTGCAAGCTTTGAATGACTATCAGTTCCGGGAAGTATGCAAAGGAGTATTTTATTCAGCACATTGAGAACTTTTTTGCAACATTTATTTCATTCTAAGAATCCAGACGACAAGTTCCACATTCATCTAGTGATTCTTTTTAAAGCAAGAATAAATCTTAGTAAGCCAATTCCTGATAACGATCGTTACGGATTCAAAAGAAGCACGGAAAAAAATGTATTGGCTCTTAACTTGTTTGTATTCTGGTGAATTCTAATATTTCTTAAGTTTCATTTTTTGCAACTTGCATGATATTTTTGAGAATAATTTATTTTACTTTCCGAATTTTTAAATAGCTTTTTTTCCGGTGTCTTTTATAACAAATTATAGTTCCATAAATTATTTTCCACTAACTTATTTTCATTAGCTTCCACTTATGTGTTTTTTATACAATAATTCAATATGAAAAAATTATAAATATAATATATAAATTATTATTTTGTTTTTATTTATATCCTAACAGAATTGAAGCAAATATTTTAATTCAATCTAAAGAACAAAAAAGAAGAAGGTTTCATGTTTCAGAAATTTTCTTAAAAGATATATTAGCAAATCATGGGCAGAATATATTTTTAGGGATATCTATAATTATTGCATATATATACGAAAGTGTAGGCAAAATTTGCTTGTAATGTTTTAATAATTTTTAATTTAGAGTCAAAATTCCCGATTTAAAATTTACTTAATACACGGTATTATCACAATTTTCATAAAAATCACACTAACAATGAAATCAGAAAAGTTAACAAGGACCGTAGAACAAAATGTAATTAAAAAATAGAGTACATTATTTTTACTTAAATTTCACTATCTAATATATTGGCAACAAAATAATCTGAAAATACTCGAGTTGCAGTAGCAACACTAAATTTCTTTTGACACTCTTAACTCACACCTTGTGTGATTTGATTTAAGATAACAATAATTAAAATCTTTAAGCATTGGTAAAATGTTTTGACATCCAAAATATAGCAGATTTGATACTTGAACCATTGAAGATTAACCTCAATAAAGTATATTCACTTTAAACTTTGAAGGAACTCCCATCACTATCTTATTAAGTATTGTGAAGAGAACGATAACACTCAGAGATGTAAGTTTCGTCATTTGACAGCTCAAAATTTTGTTGCATTTGGATATGCTAACCTCTTCAATCAGTAAAAACTTACGTAATAAAGAAAACAATAAAAATTAAAACAGTTAATTCAGTTTTCTGATTATCAGAGAAGAAATATTTCTTTCTTGGAATTTAGTTGAAAAGTTTGTATTTTCTGAAAGTATGAAAGAAATATAATCAGATGTATTCTACAAAATATAGCGTCAACGAATAATAGGCAAAATCCTTTGAATAGAATATTTTGTAAAACCATTTTCTCAGGTAAGAAAGAAGAATCATTCATTAGCTAAATTTACATCTAGAATTATACCAATGCTTCTCCATTAATTTAATTGGTTTGAATTTAGTGACTGTAATGTATCCAATAACATGGATCATATATTATTTTAATTTTATAAATATATGATTCCCATAGAAACAATAAATTCAGGATAGAAATTTTCAGCTATAATTATAATTTTTAAATAACAATTGCAAGTCAATACTGCTTCTAATATTAAACATTTTTAGAAATTCTAATTTCGGAGAAATTTTTCTTATTTTTGTGCATGTGTTCTATGCAGTATTTCATTTATACCAAAGATTAGGAAAAAAGAAAATTCGTGAACTAAAAGCCGAAATCCCAATTAATCACCAAGGAAGTTTGACTCTGAAATAAATCACTACCTCCCTTAAATGCTAAGTTACATGAACAGAAATGTGCTTATTGATTTATGCAATGAATCCATTCAGTACAGAATAACTCGTGGTTTTCAGCAATGGTTAAAAAATAAAGTCGATATATGATCTGTCATCTTACTCTCCTCTCAGAAAAGAAGATAGATTAGATCAAATGTTTTTTTTTTAATATATCATTGACCATTGAACATGAGGTTAAAATCAATCTGATTAGATCAAAGAACTCTACTCCTCTGTAATCGAGATCTACAACACACAAAAACTTCTAGAAGTGAAAGATATGAAGGAGTAAATATCATAATCAGCTGTCCATTTAAAACTTAAAGGCCAAATCCATGTTATTAAAATCATATAAAAAAATAAATAAGCAATCCAAAATTAATGGATAATTTTTCGTTAATTAATTTAAAGTTCATTAATACATTTCATAATTTAAAAAGTCATATACTGGATATGTTTCATAAAAAAATAATTTTATCTCACGAGTTCCTTAGCAATATTAAAAAGAAAATATATGTTCCTTATTCAAACAAAGAACTAAATTTTAATTTATATTCTAATAAAATGTACAGTCAGAGAACTAAATATATTTAATCTTTTTCGTCTTTTACCTAAAAGAGATTCAAATACCTCCTCAGATAAATTTAAAGCATAAGTCTAGACTAAACTCTGAAATATTTAATGTTTTCGACATAATAAAACTTTTAACATCTACTCTAAAAAGAAATCTAGTTGAAAATTAAATAATGAATTTTTAATTAATACTAATCTACTCTAAAAATAAATCTAGTTGAAAATTAAATAATGAATTTTTAATTAATACTAATAAATTATTAAAAAGTCATAATTACAATAAATTATTAATAAATCATGATA
>JAPDSC010134177.1:0-12625 GCA_026290005.1 Latrodectus geometricus
CACACATTATTAGCATGAACATTATCTACACATTTCTAAATATGAGCACTTTTAAAATATACATTATGACTAAAGGCAAAATTAAATACATCACAATGTGTTAACATGCAAAAAAACATGATACAGATAAAATGTTACAGTTAAAATTTACTGAAAAAGTTTAAATTCAGAAATCTTATTTGAATGCAACTAAAAGTTAGACAAATTCTGTCAGAAAATAAAAGTTTTTTGAAAGTGATATTAAATAAGTGAAAGATAATGAATTCCAGAACTTTAAATTAATAAAAGAACTAAATATAACAAACTCAACAAAGGAAAACATTTGAAATTTTAGAACATATTTGGTAAATGCACTTTTCTTTCTAAAATGCATTTCATTCATTTTAAATAAATACCAAGTTGAACTTTTAATGATACAGACATTAATTTTTCAAACTAAATAAAATGTAAAAAGCAACATAAGTGAAGGAAAAGCAAAGGAAATAAAATAAAAATATCTCATTATGCATGAAATGGAAGATTAAGTTTATGACACGAAATTTAAAATTTTATCAAAGTTGTGAAAAATGATAAAATGCAACTAAAAAGCAACATAAAATATGGATTTTTATAAAAACTTTACATATTTGATGACTTGTTAATGGCTGAGCATTTGTCAGGAGTTCTGAATACCGAACAACTCCACAACAGATGATGCACAGCAGCTCAGTAAAAACAAGTGAATGAATATTTGATACTTCTTGGTGAAAACAAACACAAAACTATAATCGAAGTTGCGTCACGACACTGATGATATAGGATTATGAGGCGATCCCATTTGTGTGAGAACTTTGTCTAACCATTGCAAAGGACCATGAAGATGAATTTCAATCCAACAAGGTGTTGATGTTACATCTTGACGATGATATTCAGCACCCCAACCTTTCACAAAACTGGTTCGAATTGTGCACATTTTTGTGAGTTCGTAAACAGCCTCAAAACCATGATTAACTGCATCGGTCAAAAGTTGAGCAAATTCCTAAAATTAAAAAAATGAATGAATATACAAGGTTTAAAAATGAATTTTATAAATGTATCCTTTGCCAACAGCAATGTATCAGCTAATAACTTTTATAAATATATTATTATTTGATACGGGGATTAATTATTTAGAGCAGGTATAATGACACAAGATAGCATATTAACAACAAGCACAAATAAAAATATGAACTCTAAAGTTAGATCTTAAACTGAATACAGAAATTAAAATTCTCTTAATAACAAAATATAATTACATCTTTGAAAATCAAAGTTTTCTGAATTACTTTCATGGAAAAATAATAAACATTTTAAAATATACACACTCAGTCAAATTTAATAAACCAAAAATATCAAACTAAATGTATTCCTAATATAGCATTTTTTTTTAAAGTGTTCATTATATTTTAATGTCCTTTGTGAAATATTTTAAAGGTTTCTCCTTTTTATTTCAACTAAAGGAAATAAGTAATGTAGCAGGTAATGTTTAAAAATTAAGTGTAACTAAAATAAAATTAATGTAAGCAAGCTAGATACCTTATTATATATTACTAATGTTTTACTATAGATACACACATTTAAAAATAATGATATTCAATTTTAAATCACTTATATCTTAATTTCATCCAAAAATAATTAGCACAATAACATGGGTTTTATTAGAGCCTTAAGACTATACATGATAGCCTTTCACCTTGTTTCTCTTAATAAATCAAACATCTTAGCAAACATAAAATACAATATTTCTTCTGAAACTCATTTTCTTGATGTTCACAATTGCCTTTACAAAGAAAAACAAAATTTTTTTATTATTATTTTACACACACACACACAAAAACCATTTGAAATACAATATCATTGCTCAATTTTTTAATAGTGGATTAAATGATAAAATCTAGAATTAAATAAATACTGAGTAATCCAATAGTGATGAGAAGCACATTTTAGTAAATTTTAAAAACAAGCCAATGTGATTGTAATAATTATTTTTAATTGTATTTATGAGACAAAATAAATTTCAGCATAAAATAATAATTGGTATCACAGAATTACTAAAGATTCATTTTTATTAAATCAAGATTAAAAAATTTTAAAAATGAAATATTCTTAAACTTCATACTTAAATTAAAATGTTAATAATTAGTTGAAACACAGAATTTAAGAAAAACATTTAACTTACTTGATTATTAAAAATTTTTAAACTGCATCCTGGTGGAATCTTGCAAACAGTAGTTGGGTGAAATCCATGTGAATGATTGCAATTACGACTCTGGACAAATATGGCACTATCACTCAGGCATTCAGCATACACTTCTCCACCCACATAATATAAATGAATTCCTAATAAAAATAACTTTTCTTAAAAACTTTGAGCAAATTTATTCTTTAAACGATTTTTTTAAGATTAAGTAAATGATGCAGGGATCATACAGTTTTCCAAGAATCAAATTAAAAATTATCAGAAGATATCAACATTCATATTAAATTATTTCTTTTTATTTTATCAAGTGTTATTGGTCAAATATGCACATAAGTACGCATATGGAACACTTTTCAAATATATCCGTAAATAATATAAAACCTAAGGAGAGTGCTTAAATTATTACATTTAATTATTACTTCAAGACTTCACTGAATTTATAGCTATAACAGAAAATTATTTATTTAAATAATCAATATTCTCATCATCACTGAATTATACATGGTATAAAATAATGGGTATTTTCAGAGTTTTTAAAAATCTTCATTAGATTCCTACCTATTAATCTACTATGCATTTCAAGATATGTATAACTTCTTTCCAAATAAGTATACTTATTTAAAACAAAATAAAACTATTAAAAAAGTTTCCAGGGTGACTTTTTCAATTATTATTTAATGATTAATTTTTCATATTTAAATTTAAATTCTTTTAAAATTATACAATTTCAAATCCACATTCTAATCTTTTCTAGAATCCTTTAATAAATTTTCACATTTCTAGGTTATTTAACTAAAAATTCAAAATGAAAGCCCTGTGGAGTCAAGGCCTACGAAGTGCCTAGGTTTGTTTTCATGATAGAAGGTTATGAAGTGTGAAACATATCCCAGTAAGGTGGTCGGGCCTAATGTGAAACCTCCAATATTTAGTTCCAAGCATGCTTGTTACTCAGTTTTATCAACCTACTGAAGAGGTGGAAGGCTGAGTCGACTTTTTCCTGCCCAAGGATAGAACCTTGGACTCGTGTTGTGGGACAGCTAAGCGCTACCACAATGTCATTGAACTTTATTTTGATAATTTATAAATATAAAATATTACTGTTAAAAAATACTAACTTTACATCTTTAAAATGTTTGTTTTCAATTTATTAATACAGAATAATAATTGCTACTCCTCTGAAGCACTGTGGTGACATGTTTGATTTTGCTATTAATGCTATACCAATTCCTTCAGCTTCCTCAATATACTTGATTATAGATTTTTCTTTCAAGTTCCTTTAGGTTTTCAGTTTAATAGTTTCATTAAGTGCTTTTAACTGGCACTACTAGCAAAACAAAATAAGTATTTTCTAATTATTCTATTGTTGACACCTTTTATGTTTCAGAGAAGATCATCAATAATGCACTGTCACAATTGACTGATTATTTGAATTTTTTCACCATTAAATTTATGTTTATAGAAAACCCACATTTAACAGATGCTTGACCATGAGAGAGTAGTAAAAGCAAATCAACTACTTTGTATTAGTGATAATGATTTTGTCTATAGGAGAGTAAATTAAACTCTAAAAAGTATTTATTCCATCTTCAATAAGATCAAATTTCTCATTAAAGAAGACCAAACTTTACCTTTTTTGCAAAACTTAGTACAATTTCTATTCTAGGAAAGAAACTGAATTCTTCTGGTTGCAAAAATTAAATACTGGGGATAAGTTAAGAGCAATAACATATTACATCTAACACAGATAGCATGAATATTATTTTGGGCCACAAAAATTGGATTGTTTCTGTAATTACAATTAATTGAAAATTTAATCATTAAATATGCTAAATTGCAGTTTCATAGCATTTTTTACATTTAATTTTGCACAATACCCAAATATATAATTTAACAGAGTGTATAAAAGGTAAAAATACTTATTGTATGCAATAATTTGAGATGATTCCTTTGTAGAACTTTTATTTAAATACTTGTTTCAAAACTCAAACCATTACACTTGTAAAAATCAAGAATTATCCTTCTTTTATGACTTGTATTGAAACCAAATAAGAGATTGAACTTAAATCAATCTATAATACTTTGGCTCAAAATTTTATATAGCACAGTGTACCTGAGATACAACTTAATGGAGAAAGTAGTAACCTACATTCTGTGCAAATAAAGCTTTAGAGTAGATAAGTTGATTGCACATCATTTTGAAGTTATAAATATATTTCATTTAAAAACAAAATGAATCAAAAGATTAAACAGTCCTAATTGTTTTCAACCAAATTTTCTTGAAGCTACCCATTATGAGTGAAAACGTATGATTTTGAGTAATGTTAAAATAATCACCTTTGCCTATATGTCGTCGTGTGTTTTCTATGGTTGAATTTCTGTTTACATTTGAAAGAAGGCCCAAACAGAATCTACTTTGGTTATTGGAGGGATCAGTAAAACCATCCACAACTATACTATGATTTTGAGCATGAAAAACTTCTCCAACTCTAGAGTTTAACTCATAGTATGCAATTGAGCACCAATATTGTGGTTCTTGGTATGTAACTGGTGATACATCTGCATCTATAAATAAATTAATTAACAATTTAATCTACATCACATTATCTTTAATCATTATCAAGTGAGTGTAGTTTTATCTACACATAATATTGAACAATTGCATAATTTATGGAATTTTATGTTCTCCCAATTCCAAGAATATTCATAGAACTATTGTAAAGAATTTTTTTTAGTCACTTAAAAATTGTAGTCATTACAAGAAAGACTAATACATTATTAAACACTGAATTGAAAATTCTTATAAGCAATTACTCTAATTATTACAAACTTCTATTTTTAATAATATTTTCAAATTTACAATTTGACATTTATTTAATTACAAAATAAGTTACATGACTTTTGGCAGCAATGATCAGGAAAAAGAATTTTTTTTTCCACGTCAACCTTAAAAGATATAATTTAAAATATCATATGAGTAGTCTCTAATTTCAACTCAAAATAAATACAAATAATTTTCATTAATGTTTTAACTATGCATACTTAATTTTAATATCAAACACATACTCATATACCATCTATCTTGATTAACAGTTCTGAAACTTTAACACTATATCACTATACATAAAGTCTAGTCATTTAAGACCATAAGATTTTTCAGTAAATTGATTAGCTAGATTTTTACTTTTGAATCATGGATTTTTATACTTTACCAATTTATTAAAATAAAAAGTTTTTAGTCATGGTAATAGCTAATTCTTTTAATTTGAGAAAAAGAAACATACATATTATTGTATGTAAGAAAAGAACATAGTACCATCAGTTAAAAAAGTGAAAGCTTTTGAAGATATTCTAAAGTCAAAGGTTTTATGAACTTGGACTGACAAAATATTAAAAGAAAATCAATGACAATTTTTTCTGACATTAAAATTAGTATTTTAATTATTCTAGTTTCTCTAAAAGCTGTAGTTTGGTTTGTTGAAATCAGAAGTCATTTTTGCATGTGTAATTGGACCAAAACCTAAAGTTTAAAATGCACATGCTGAATTATTACAAACATCCAAGTTTATTATAGTATTCAAAGCCACAAATGGTTAAACTGAAGACAAGAAAGCTAGGCATTTAGCTGCCAGCTTGGCTTTTAAATGCTAGAGACTAAACTAAACACTAGCATAAAAATAAAAGTTAAAATGAGAAAAGGAATGAGAATTATTAGTCTTATGAATAACTGCATAACACTCAATTAAATTGAACTTTTTTCAAAACAAAGTTGAATAATTTAAGTTGGAATTAGATTTTCGATTCTGCTAATTTCCAAAGAGATGGTTAAAAAAATTAAAACATTAAGCCCCAACTCTTAGACAAAAGTTAATGAGTGAAGAGGTTAACAGTGAGTAACATAGTAAGATAGACATCAAATATAAAGTCCATCACTATATAATTTATTCAAAAAAATTATAAAATCATAAAAAGGGAAAAGAAAGACTGATTTAGGCTAAAAATATTTCTCATAGCCATCAATTTTACAAAATATTTAATTAATTATAATCACATATTTGGAAGGGAAAGCTTGCTGATGAAGAGATTAATAATAACATGATATTAGTTAAAATAGTCACAATAGAAATATGGAAGAATTTTTCATTTAATGTTACACAATATGAGATACTTTTTTTTATAGCAACTGAAAACTAAAATAGTAGCTCTTCAATTAATAAATATGCAAAAGTGTTAAACTTTATTAGGCATGTTATTTCATTCAAATGCTATCTAAGTATAGTGAAAAGAATATTTTATTTCTTAAAATATTACCCGAAGCAAGTGTAGTGGTATCCATTGTCTGATGGTTACTATCGGTACCATGTTGAGAGTCATCTTGAGGGCTGTAGGCGGGAGGAGGTGTTTCTGCTGGGATAAATTATTTTACGTCATTGTTTTTTCTGCTTATGAAGTAAGGAATATTTTAGAACCAAGATTTAATGTAAGAAGTATTAAACAGAATACTTAATTTAAGAATTGAAATAAATGTAGGACACTGATATTTATAGTAATTAAACTAATAATTTGAAATACAAAAACTTTTCACATGGGTATTTAAATAAAAAATTAAGAAATATAGTAAAGTTACTTCATTATTGAAGCTTGATATTATATGATTTTTTTTTTTAATTAGCACTTTTAAAAATTAAAATTTTAGACTTTTCATGTTGTCCTTGTTATAAATGAATTCTAGTTTTTATCAATCTAAAATCCAATTTCGAGCATTCTGAGCTCACTAATGATGATTCAGTCAGTTAGTGATGATTTTTAAATGATCAACAATTTATTCTGTACTTTAAAAATGTTTTAATAGAAAAGATACATAAAATTCAACAATCTTTTCAATTTAAGGTCACAGTCATTGTTCACTTGAACATGAAGATTCTTCCTTTGTGAAAATTTGAAATGGCATTATTGTAAAAGGTCAAATAACAGTTCAATTATTTTCTGTTTATGATAAAAGAAGAAATTAAAATACATTAGTAAAATTAAAAATAAATTCATTAATTTTTTTTTCAAACAAAAAACCTTGACTTTAAATTTAATATGTCAATTACAATATTTGTGTGGACAATGCTCTGTAGTTGGAATTATTTTCTTATTTGGAACACTTAACACTTGCTTAGTTGCATAATTCATGTGCTTATGTTGTCAAAGTATAACATAATTGGAAAATCATCATTGAAAGTAAACATGTATGTCACATGTCAGTTGACTCTAATTGCTTGACGGTTACTTTTTAAAACAATTCTATCAGAATCTACAGATTATACAAACATCCCCACAAAAAGTGGGAGTTAAATCCATAAATTGTGAACCACACTTGAGTATAGATAATTCAGGTAGCAATTTATTAGAAATCAAAATAGAAATGACAATGTATACTGTAAGTTACATGTCATTAATTTTATCTACATGAGATTTAATATAATGTAAAATTTAAGAAAACTTATTTCCTAATTAGCATAGCTACGTTGAATTTAAAAAAGAAATTGAAACTCATTCTGGGGATCGATTTCTAATGTTACCAAAGGATTAATATTTTAACAACATAACACATACTCATTCTAAGTTTACGAATTATTTTAAAATTTAATCAAAGTATTACCATGAAATTTTCACACTTTGCCATGTCTCCTAACTATAAGTCACTAATAATTAAGGAAAAGTTGCCTTAAAAAGTAATATAAGTACAGCAAATATCTAACAAATATGACTTGAAAATTAATATATAGTTTTAGAGGTTATATATTGAAAATATGGAAGTCGCAGAATTTTAACAAATAAAGATGCATTCACTATTTGTGCACAACACTTCAAATACATTTGATTAAAACTTATCTAGATTTAAAAGAATTTATTAGTGTCAGAATAAATATGCAATATTTAGGACCATAATGTCGGAATTTATGGCACCACTTAAATATGTGTTATGAATAAAAATAGATAGTGAGCACATTATTAGTTGCAAATAAGGAGACAAAAAAATTATTACAGGAATACATATTTAAAATCATACATTTTTCCCCTAAAATAGAACATAAGACATTGTAATTTAGACAAACAAAATAACCATACACAAAAATTATTTTTACTTCCAAGCATGTAACTTAAAAATCATCAGCTCCCAAAAATATAAAACGTATACCATAATAACGAATTGAATTTTTCTAATAAATTTCAAGTTCATAAAATATACTTTCAACATTAAAAGACATGATACAAAAACAAACTCAGAAGCTACATCATTTCTGCATTCAATCATAGGTACAATCATTTCAATATAATTATTAAAATCACCTCAATTAGACAAACACATGTACAGTTACGATTCCATACCTGACAAACCAAAAGGACTGTTGGGTGCGGAATTATTGAGGCTTGTAGGAGGCGAGGGCACTGAAAGGGAACTTGAAAGAGCATTACTGCCTGGGCTAGGTGCTGTGAAGCCTTGAGCAGAAAAGCTAACATTATGAGGCATTGAAGTTTCAGAAACTTGAGGGAATGCCAATGACATGGGATGACCAGGAGGGTATTCACTATGTCTAGGGACAAGCACTGGTGGCAAAACTAAAGAAATGAGAAAAATAATATCCTTTAATAATCATTAACATTAAAAACTTTAACCCATAGAAAACTGAAATTTAAATGTTATTGCGATCTATTTTGATCACAATAACCCTTAAAAATGTTTTAAGTTACACATAAATACACATATTGATCATTAATTATAATATTTATGCCTTTTTTATACATAAAAACATTAAAATCATGTTTAACTATTGGAAAATTTATTTAGAATACATTTAGTGAATTAATTAATGAATTATTACTTGGCACAATAAAATAACAGAATATATCTAATTTTCTTTTGACATATAAAATAGCATAATAGTGTCACAGTTTTATATAAAACAAATCAATAAAATTTGTCAGTTTGTAACTAATTTTTTTAAGAGACAATTAAGAAGATATTTCATTTCAAATATAAGACCATTAAATATGAAAAGAAATAAATTTGCATTCAAGATTTTTAAAATTAATACTTGAAAAAATGAAACACCTTAAACACAATATATCAATAATTTCCTGACAATATTTTTCTTCACCATTTGAGGGCGGAAGAGTTTTCTTATACATAAACATAACAAGTGAAGCACAATAGTGCTTTGCCGCACTCAAACGGTTTAAGTCTATAACTAGACATTTCTCCAAATCCAATTCAACAATTATTTTGTTCAGTATCTTGATAATAATAAAAAAATAAGACTAAATATGATTTTTTTTAAGTGACACAAAACAGCTTGATACTCATTTATACTAGAGATATAATAATGGAGTAGAGTACTTAATTTATTTTTTAAAGCCGAATATTAAATTATAACTACATTATTTGTAGATGAAAATCAATATATTTGAAATAATATTTCAGTTTACAACCATGGTAAATAAAAATACCAACAAAGCACTGATTATTTAATTAACATACCTGGACTTTCAACTCTCTTGTAATGATAGGGGTTAATGCAAACCTCTTTTTGTTTAGCAGAAAAAGGAAATTCACAAAATTCCAATGGCTTTAACTCATGATGAGACTGTAGATCAGGCCAACGCCAGACTCTACAATAAATGACGTGTGGCAGGCCTTTACGATGAGAAACCTTAAAAAGATATTAATGAAGCAATTGGTTAAACAATAATATATATTTGAAAATCTATATTAAAAACAAAATTAATATTTCCATAAATAACATGCAACTACAAAAACACTTCAACAAATAACATATAATTTATAAAAAAAAAAATAAATGCAACATTTCTATGAATAAGCAGAAATTTGTAGCTAATAAATTAAGACAAAATAGGCAAGAAGTAACTAATTTTAAACTATCAGAATAAGGTGAAATTACAAGAAATAAATTTATCATTTATGGTGAATAATCAGGATAAAAATATAATGAATTTGTGTTTTATAACATAAAATAAGATCAATACAGATAAAGTTGACAGAGCATTGTTAACAGTAACCACACTTAACATATATATATTGCACTTTTTATTGACATGGCAATATATATTGCGCTCAAAACAATTCTATAGCAATCATTTTCAAGTTGAGTGCAAAATAAATAAAAGAATAATACTTGTCAAGCAATATAAATAAAACAAACAAAAAGTCACACAAATATAAATCAAGCATATATATTTCAAAGGCATTTATAAATAATTTCAAAATATGATCAAATTTACCAACTAAAATTGAAGTAAAATTGGCATAGGAGATTTTTATGTATTAGTTATTTTCTTTTGAAAAAAAATTTAAGAACCAAACAAAAAAAAAAAAAAAACAATTTAGTTTAAATATAAGGCAAATCGAAAAGATTAATAAAATTAAACACAAATATCATTAAAGTGAGAATGAGTTTTCAAATAAAAAAATTACAAAACAAAAATTTATTAAAGCATAAAACGAAGAAATTTGTAAGAATATGATATTGTGGTATTATGCATAACTTAAATTATATCATATTTAATAAAAAAATAAGGATTTGCAATTATTTAATGACAAAAAATGTTAAAAATGATAAAACTAAAATACAACGATCAGACGCCATAATTGAAATTTTGACACGGCTTTATTCCTTACCTGAAGCCTGCCATCTAGAGAGCGGGGAATAGTAACACATTTACTAGGTTGTCCTGGACAGCTAAGAGCTTTTTCAAGTTCTTCGATTGCTCCTTTCTTCTTTTTTAATTTTTTCACTAATGAGTCAACAGCCTTTTCAGCCCATTTTTCTTCTTCATCCCCTTGTTTCCATCCAAGTAGCTTTTTGACGGCTGGGCTTGTAAATGAGAATAGACTGTTGAGAGATGTCATGGCAATTCGCACCTAAATTTCTAAGGAATACTGTGTATTAGTTAGAAAATAAATTATAGATAGTATCATTAGCAAATTTTTTTATTAACAAAAAATAACCAGAAATAAATTACTGATATAATTAAATCAGCCATTTAAAAATTTTATTTGTTTTATATGTTCTTTAATGTTGTTAAAGAAAAAGTCAGTGATAGCGAGAGTTGCTATATATAAATCAAGAACATTTTTATTTATTTCATGATCCATACATTTTATTCAACTGCTTTAAAAGCTATAGTTAGAAACAAAAATCCTTTATATCAAATTTAATATGCCATTATATTTTTACTTAATAATTTTTTTTCAGTTACACTTGACATCAAGTACACCATTTTCATAATATTCTCTAATAATTTTGTTCACTTTTTTGTGCAGATTGTCATGTACCAGTATGAAACATTTGCATTTCTTGGCTAACACACCAGCGAACAAGAATGTTTTCTCATTTACCATTGCCATCACATATACTTGTGCCAATGTACAGGAATTATTTTAAAAAATATAATTTTTAATGCAAGTTGGTGCTGCATATTAATATGATTGGATATACATATAGAATTGAACCCTCTCTGTGAAAAGAGAAACACTATTCATATGCATGTGGTTTTTGGTTATATAAATAAAAGAGGCACGGAATGTTTCATTATGACAGCTCTTTAAATTGAAGTAGGGTACTAGTTTATATATTTTCAATAGATTCCGGAAAAATCTTTTAATAAAACCCCCATTTCTAATGAATATTAAAATTCTTTAATAGTGAAATCATTCTTTTTGGATAATTTTACGTTGTCAAAACTTCAGGAAAGTTTAGCTAAACTTGAAATAGCAGAATTGATACAAAATAATTAGATATTGACTTTGAGTGTGATTTATTAAATTTGGCAAATAAACTGAAATTTGGAAAATTAACATTTTCCAAAAAATTAAGAAAGAAATTTGGATTCTTGCAAAATTTTTTTAATACATGGCAAAATGAGTATATGTATAGCAATATAGAATTGTATGTAGATCCATTTTCCTTCTAAAAAATAATAAAACAATATATTTCGTTTCCAAATATAAACTTTAAAATCAATGTTTAAGTTCTAATAATAAATAATAAGTGTAAAAATATTTTTGAACTAGAAAAAATTAAAGAATATAAAAATTATACAAAACATGGAATTTATATACTCTCAACAGAGCATTACTAAACACATTTATATTTCCTTAATTTTTTGTGGATTTAGGCTTAATAGCTAAAAATGCCTTGACTCTGGTCTGATATTTACGAAAGATACTGCTAGCCTTATCTGAATAAATTTTTCAGATAACAGAACAAAGCCACAAGTTAACTATTGTCAATTCATACAAAGAGAAAATTATTTTTTTGAATTCATCAAAATATTAAAATTATTGAAATATTTTTTTTATATATGCATATGTGTATAGAAAAAAATTATTTTAGATAAAAA
>JAPDSC010134180.1:0-13209 GCA_026290005.1 Latrodectus geometricus
ATAATAATTTTTGAAACACAGAAAATGAACGAAATACCGAGGAAAAAAAAATAAGTATTTATAATACCAAGTAATCTTAAAAAATATAAAATTGTTAATTTATGTTTAAAAACTAATATATACCAATATGGTAAAAATATATATTAAAAAAATTTGCTTGAGCAAATATTATGTAATAATTAAATTTTTATAAAATATGGGAGACAAGAGAAAATATTTTATATCTCCCTTTTAAAACGTTAAAAAAAATTCACATTTGAGATTGGTATTTTAATTTAATTATTGTGTATGACAGTATCTCTTCTCTAAAGTATGGTGTTGTTTTTATCAGTTAAATTATTTTAACTCCGAAATCAAGCGTGAATATTTAATAATTAAATATAGAAAAAGTGTTAATGGAAAAAAAATAACATACATTTAGTTAAATATTGAATTCGTTGAGACTGATGCCAAATGTAAGACAGTTTCTTTTGGGCAACCATGCATAACATTAATTTCTCTTATATAAGGCCTTTTTTATTTTAATGAAGAACGTGGCATCGTTATTCATCTGTGGAAAGAATTTAGAATGTATTTTTTTTTTCCATGTTCGATAATGAAATGAAATGTTCTACAAATACCAACAGTGATTTCAGAGAACTGATTCATCCTATAAAAAGTTTGCTTATAAATGTTTTCCTTAAGGGTGTTGGCTTAGAATGATCATCGAAATGCCTTAAAGAAGAAAAATAAAACTTAAGAATAAAAGGAATTAAACAATACATCTTTCATAAAAACAAAGATGATATGAAACGAAAGTTATTTCCCTTACCAGATCAATTATAACTAAAAATAAATCCATATAAACTTATCGTAATGCATGGCAGAACTCTATCAACTACGAAGCGATAAAAGCAAAGCTTAATGGCTAATACTTTTATTTACTTTTGAAGGAAGAATGACAGCTGACTAAACAGAAAAGTGACATCGTTCCTCTACATGCACTTCGCTTCAAAAGCTTTCGAGCGAATTACTTTCATGGCCTTGGGATTTTTTTCTGTATCATGTTAGTATTTCTCTAGAGCAGTGGACTTTTCAAACTATCAGTTTAAGGAATTCCAATAATTATAAAATTATTTCATGAACCCGGGATCAAGGATAGAATATTTTCAAGAAAGATGATGCTTACAGAGAATATCTTCTAGTGTTCTTTTATTACATTTAAGTTAAAAAGTATAGGTAATGTAATTGGCACAAAACAAAATTAAGTAGAATAAAATATCACTTAAATAAAATTTCTTAAAATTGAAAGAGAGTAAAATAATGGAAAATTTCACATTTAGTGTTGCTTGTTTTGCAAACAATTTTTGTTCTATTCTTATTCGTAAGTATATTTACTATTCAGTATTAAATTAATTTTTTTTCTTTGTTTTTGTTCCAACCTATGGGAAAATGTTACACCCAAATATTATTGTGAAGGTCATAATTATTAATCAAGATCAATATTATTTATAGAGTAAACCATATTTTAACCATTATGATTAAAGATTATGAATTTTAACAAATAATTAAAAAATGAAAAGTTACTTAAAATAAGGCAATTTAATTTCCACGTTATTATCTTTGTTGTTTTTTGTTCCAAAATAATATTAAATTTTTTAATTTTTTAGATTTCAATTTTGATAGTAATATTCAAATTGTATATTGCATATTTTTTACTATAGTATTTGCAATCTTTTCTGAATAATCTAATAAGACCCCTAAATATATACATTTTGTACACTATCTTTTCTCAGTACAATATTAAGAAGTTATTTTCCATACCTTGTAAAATAAAAAGCATTAAACTTTTCATAACTTTTCTAGAATTTTGAGTTATATAATGTTTGTTTTAAATAAAAATGAAGGTAATCTCGTCTCTTCGTGCATTTCATCGCTGAATCTGGTGATAATTCAGATAAATGATCCTATATATATTATAGTTAGAGAATAGTAAGAGATCAAAAATTTTATAAGATATATAATGGTCAAAATTTTAGTCCATATCAATACTATCAATATTGGCCTCTGTGACGCCTGGGTGATGTCATTCTTCTTCCCAGCTCATTTGGGGACAGTGTTATATATATATATATATATATATATATATATATATATATATATATATATATATATATATAGTCAGTGTGCGGAGTTTATCACTAGGATTTAGTAGTAAGATAATTACATGTATTATCTAGTTATATATGCATATTATGTGTTTTTTGTTGTTAAATTAATAGATTTGCGACTTCAGAACTAAATTGCCTCTTTGATGATTGCCGGATGTGGGTACAGTGTGAAGGAAAAGTAAGGCCTAACATCAAGTATCACGCTCATTTCTTTACAGCCCCATCTTCACATTTCTGACTTATACAATATTTCCAATGTGCCACAAATCATTGGAGTTTCTAGCCAAGACGTCATCATGGAGAAGAACTCTTTTAAAGGAGTGTTCAGAGATTTACTCGGATGTTGGATTAATATCGCGTCCCATTTCTGACGAATCTCGGATCTGTTCACAGCATCATGATGATCACATTCGTGTTTCGTATCATCTGGAGAATGCTGATTGCCAACATCTATTTGATAACATTATTCTGGCCTATCGTCTGAAATAATAATACAAAATGCCATTGGAATCACATTTAATCCTTCTTTGTTTGCATTTCAGGTACTTTAAATGGAAGCCATTTCATTTTTGGTGTATCAAGACCCGCGACTCTCCTTTATCTTTGAGGCCTAATACATTGTAATAATACAATACGGCCTGTACCACATTGAATACACATAATACCACATTTACGTAGTACAACGTATAATAAAGCAGGACGATGATTTATTACATGTTGTCCTATTTTTTTGACCATCATCAACATGAAATATTTTTATTTCTTGCAATAGTCAGACATTAATCTTACAGAATCTTAAAAATTATTTTCAATGGTTATCGATCTATTGGGGTGTCAGATCTTACAAGTCAATAAAATTAACCAATTGTATCATATTATAGAAGTTTCATACCCATATATTTAATCTAATCTAAGTTATCCCAATGAACAGAGACTTGTTATTACTCACAGTTCTCTCTGCTCTTAGCATTAATTTCTTTGGATCTTTAAATTTCCTGAAAATATAATGACATTTTCACTACTTTAATATTAGTGCCCAATGAATATCGCTTATGTACTTCTAGTCTTTCCTGATGTAATCTTCCTAATCTTTATAACGTAAAGCATATTTGATACCTTGAAAAATAATTGGTTTAAATTATAAAAAAAAACATCAAATAATATACACACAATAGAAATCAAGTTAGATTAATTTCTTTTTTTTTTACCCAATATTGTTTATGTGCTTTTATTTTAAAGAAGTATTAACTATCTCTTGTTTCTTAAAGATGATCTTGATAAATTTTTGAGTAAAAAAAGTATAGAAGTAAAACAGACAGAATATAGAAATTTTTAATTTTCAAATAAATAGTATGCAAATTTGTTACGCTAAATTATCTTTCCCATATTTAGTGTTGAATTATATCTAGATTTATATTTAAGCAAAGCAATTTTATCGCTTGAAACAAGACAATAAGCCATACAATGAAGCAATGTAGAATGGAAGCTTCCTTCAAGTAAATTTTCCTTGAACTCAAATGCTATTTATCATTTCAATAAATAAATTATTATGTTCAAAGAGTAAAAAAAATCAAGTTATTACCTTGTGATATTAATCAGATAAAATTATAATCGGCATTTACCTTATGAGGAAAATTCATCTTGCACCTTAAATGTTTAGCAGATATTGAATCAAATATTTATTTATTTATTACAAATGCCCAGAAAATTGGTTATGAAGCCATTTTTTCTCTGTTCGTCCAATACCTGTGAATAGTACATATTAAAAATACAAGTGCAAGGCTCGTGTCAAGATGGTTAGCGTGAAAAATTGATCTTGTTTACACAAAGGGAGAACTTCAAAATTTAAGGCAATACAAATACTCTGGCAAACAGTCATGGCATGTGTGAGAATGAAGTGCCATACTTGTACTTATAAGAAAATCAGGAATAGCCTGTTTTTCCTTGAAGAGAAAGTATGGCACATTTTACCCTTATAGGGAAATCAGAAAGAAAAAATGCAAGGTATTTTATTTATTTAATTGCTAAGATTTATTTTTCTCTTTTAATTAAAATAAAAATACAAAGTATTAGTAATTTGAAATATTTATTAATTATTTAAAAAATAACTAATAGGCATAAATTAATAAAAAAGTTGGTATTTTTTAGAATAATCTAAAAAATTGGTAAATTATTTAGAAGTTAGATGAAAAATTCCTCGAAATCATTTCATTGATCAACAGCTATAATACATCAATACATTGGTGCTTATAATACATCACAGTACATATGCAGATTATTTTCCTTATATTAAATCAATATATTTATAAATATACACAAGTAAACTTGATATTGCACAATATGAATTACTGTTCTGGAGCTATCAAATGCATAATTATAATATTTATATCAATATAATTATTAATAATTTTATATAATTTTAACACAAAGAATTATTTTAACACATCGTTTACTATACGACGAAAAGAATTTTTTGAAATTATTTAATAAGAATAAGACAATTAATTAACTGCTGTTAATTCCTCTACCATGTTATTAATTCCTAATGTCCCAAGAACGTATAAAATCTCAGCTATGTTGCGCCTGAATTTATCCAAAAACAGTTTAACAAACAATTCAAATCTTTATTTACCTACACACACAATATGTGTGAATGAGTGGCATAATAACGCTGAGATATTTGTACATCATCCTTGCAGGAATCATCCCAGAAACTTTGACATTTGTATTTGTTGTACCTTTCTTATACACCACTCTTTAATGCATGCATACATTGAAGGGAAAATTTAATCAATTAAAAAATTCTGGCTCACATTGTTGAATCATAGGACAGCACTCTTCAGAGTGAAAAGTCTGGGGTTCGATACCAGCTACTGTTGAATAAGGAGTAGTTGATATTGTGTTTCAGCTTTCTACAAGTAAGACTGTACAGGCCACGGTGGCCTGGATGGTTAGGGGGTCGTTCTTTTCATCGGAATGTAGTAAGTTCAAATCTTGGTGTAACAGAAAATCCGTCGTGTTCATGAAAGGTGGCTTGGACATGTTAAAAATGTCGTGGTCGCAATGTCCTCCAAGTGAAATGATACTTCTCGAGAGGCAGATAAATTTAAGGTTTCTACTTAATCCCTGCTTCTAAATAACGTGGACTTCTTCCCAGATGTTTCCACTGTCTGTTAAAGTCCAAATCAGGGCTAAGTACAGGGAAGTATACTGATGCAACAACACCAAAAATGTTCACGAGCTGAGTACTCAGTATTTTGGGGTTTTTTTTTTTGTTGTACATGAGTACAGACCACTATTTATGAGAAGTTTCTCTGTAATGATAAATAAAGTGGATGTTTAAATGGTTTTTAACAGTATTCCTCAGTTTAGCAGTCTATACGGAAATGGGTCTAGAAATAAGGAATGAGCGATTAACATTTAAATCTGATTCGCATTATATTTTATAACAATACCATTGAAGGTTGCTATATTTAAATATATAACTTTACGGTAACGACATTAAAAAGTGTGGCTTAAGTAATTTATGTTACATCAAAGATATTTTTACGTCTTTAAAAACACTTAGCTTATAATAAATTTATGTGAAACAAAAAATATTGGCCAAATGAGAGATGCCAGAAACATATTCTAAATTCTAAGAATATTCTTGAGTTCAGTTCTCTTCAATTGTATACTCTACAGACGAACCTTCACAACATTTAAGAGGTTCATTTCTCTTGTAAAAACTCCTATTATGCGAGCATACTCAATCTGATGATATAATTTTTCCCAGGCTTTTTATTGCTTACTAGATTAATACTTTATTTAGGACAAATTTTTTCATATATCATATGAGAACCATTCACTTTAAGTAATGTACTCCATGAGTAAGCTGTGTATTACGTAAAGTACTCAACTTAATTGAAATTTTGAGCGATATTATTTGCTCAGTTTGGGTATTTGAAAACACGTTTGTTTTTGATTATGGCAAGATAATCTCGTACCATTGAGAAATACTAAGAACGAATCAAATCACTGGACCAATAAGAGAGCTACGAATTCTCCTTTAGACTTATAGTGTCTTAATCACCATTGATAACAGAATTTAAGAGCTAATTGATTCCTTCAGAGTGCTTAATGAAAACACCCTGTAATGACCGATTCCAAAAAGTTATGAGTCTTTTTGACTTCGTTCATAGCCATTAATAGTGCTCATCGTATTTCTTTTTAATTAAAATGTTACTTCACTTATTTCCATTTTTCAAAGGGAACAGTTATTCGATAAATATTCTCAAAATTCTCCATTATAGGTATTTGACTTTTATTACTTGTTAAGATAATTGTATTAAAAAGGTTTTTATTGAATAGTCTTATTAGTTTACCTTAGGCTGCTATTTATAATTATACATGTATATACTTTTACCTATTACTGATCTCATAATATTTAAGACAAGTCTTTTTTTCCAGACTTTTCGTTGGAGAATGCCAGGAGAAAGCTTGAACAACAGCAAGGAATGTCTTATGACCCTTGAAAAACTATAAAAAATTAACTAAGTGGCCGTCAAGCATAAAACCCTGTCAAGGATTTGATGGATGTATAGATTTCAGGAGATATAGTTTGGATAAATGACTAATGAAAATGGAGTTAATACAAAAACATCTGGCTCTTCTTACATTCATTCGCTTTACACTGACAAAGCTAGTAAGTGAATTTTATTAATTATAGTTTATTAATTTTATATGATTTTTAAGCAAAATACGTAAAATATACCAATTTAATTTCAATGAAACTTTCTACTGCTGTACATTTTTATCAGTGTTTTTCGTTTTTATAGATAATAAGGCTGTATTTCCCTACATAAATTATTTAAATACAAATATTTTGGTTCAGTAAGAAAATTTAAAATTTTTGAAATAACGATTTTTATAAAATCTCTATTTTTGAAAAAAGTTTGCAGGAATTTCTAATAAAGGAATTTTAAAGACAATGTTTTTTATTATCTTATAATTTTCAAAATATTTTTTAGCTTAAATACTTATTTAAGAGCCAATAAGTTAGAAATAATTGTTAACTATATATGTGTCTAGCGGTTGGCATATGTCTAGTGGTTAGCGCCCCTGACTGCTGATAACGAGGTCCTGGGTTTCAATCCGAGTTTGGGCATGAATTTACACTCTTTTTCTCTCTCGTCTTTGTCCTTTAATTGGTTGAATGGTTGCCTACCCTATAAATGGGTACCTATAGCATGTGTGTACTGAAGACGTCGGACTTCCCACCCTAGTTGCGGTTCAGCTGAATAAGTGGAGCAGCGCTTACCATATTGCCAACCTGGTTAGCACTCGACAAAAAAAAATATCATTTTATTATTTTTTAGATATATGTAAAACATAATTGTTGTGTGAATTAAATTTCAATTACACTGGAGTCATTAATCTCATAAACTTTAATAATTTTTTAATAATTTAATGAAAATAAACGATAAAATTAAAATTGCTTTACTACTATTGCTCTTGTGCTAAAATAATTTAAATCTTATTAGCAAGCTGTTTTCTCGACATCAGAAGTCATTTTACCAAAAAAAGCTTAAAATTTATTTCGGTCTTTAATGTTTTGTAGAAATAATTATTATTATTTTTTTTAGATTTTAATAATTAAATTTTAACTAAAGAAACACTTTTCTTTCAATTTCCTTCTAGGAAAATTTTTCATGAAAATTGCAATTTTCATTTTCCTAGAAATGTGAAAGTTGAATAAAATTTTTCTAAAAACGGTGAATGAACAACCAATGTTATAAAAAAACTGGAAAAAAATTTCTTTCCATGACAAAAGCTGAAGGTATTCATTTGATTGTAGCATATTTTGATACAGAATTAAATGATTATTATTTCCGTTTTTGAAAAACTTTACTGTATATATGTGTGTGTGTGTGAGTGTGTGTCCTTCAAAGTATTTTTTATTTGCTAAACCTAAAGTTTACATTTGCTGTGAACAAATACCTTCTTTAAATATTTGAAATGATTTTTCAGATTTTCCTTTTCTGCGTCACTGTTATGATGATACTGCTCATTTGTTTAATTAAAATCAAAGGACATGTAGAAAGTAGTTTTACATTTTATTTCACTGATGTAATTTTTAATACGTCTCTAAACAGCAAAAAATCTTAAATGTAAAGTAATTTGAAAAATTATATTTATATCAATGTTTCAACTCACGGAAATTAGACTTTAATTTAAGGACAACATGCATATTGACACAATATTTCAAATCCTGAAATAACCTTTTTGAGAAATAGGTTTATGCCTGTATTTCTCAAATGTTATTTCATTTTATTTAACTTACTTTTACGTTTTTGTTACGACTATTTTATAAATTTCAGAGCTAGTGATACAAATTCATCAAGTGATCAAGCGTCACTTTTATTTTGTACTCAGATGTCCCTATTAAATATTGGTATAATAACCAACTAAATCATTTGGTAAATTAACCAGATTGTTTTTTAAGAAACCTGACATATTCTGAATTCCTGTAATGTGAATCCCTTTGGTTATGATATTGGCTAATCTGTTAACACCAAAATTATCTAAGGATCATAATTAAAGTTGGATCATAAATGTTGACAACTGTTGCTCTATAATTCATTCAACTAAAGAAATTTTTCCGTTATCTTCAGATATCCCTGGAACAAACAAATACAATTAAGCTCTTAAAGTAATGTTTGTTGTCTATCAGATGTTAGATCAATTGCTTGAAGCTGATGATTTTTTCTAACGGTTGATGATAGTCTAACAACTGATAATGATTCGAACTTCATTTTGCTGGATTATGCCTGTAATAGTAGGATTTGTTACTCTTAGAACGAATTTTGATTAACGCCCGATTTTCGCCTGTATTTTCCGCATATTCAAGTTTATAGTTTAAAGGGTTGAAAAATAGTATTTACTTTTCTATAGAAGAGAGGAAAATCCTTTTTTTAACCTATTTAAAAAGATTATCTTCAATAAAATTTTGATGGGATCTTATTAGACCATAACTTCTTGCAGTTCATAAATGATTGGTGGGAAATAATTGTGAGCAACATTGCTATGCATTCTAAAATCTCTTGGTCTCAGGGGAAAAAAGGCAACAAAGTGATATCAGATTAATAATCTCAGAAATTGTGTAAAAATTGAATTTTTTGTGTTCCATTTGGTCAGTTAATAATTCATCAGTTAATATCACAAATTACCTGCGTATTTTCTACAGTTAACAGCATCTTTAAAAAAGGGTTGCCAAATAAATTTTGAAAAGTAAAATAAATTTTTGTAAGAAATAGGAAATTTTTCATTTCAAAGACAATGCAGAGATATTTGTTAAAATTTTGTTTTCATATATAATCGCAAAATTAAAACCACTTTTTTTTAAGCATAGGTATTGGTCATTAAATTAAAGTGATATGTTTTTCCAATTTTAAAGAGTTCACATAAATTTAATTAAAATGAATAAAAAACAAATGTGTTGTCCATACATTCAAAATATGTAGCATGATTAACTGTATCTATTATATTAGCATTGTATTTTAGTATTGTTTCAAGAATATAATGGATAGTATAAAAAAATCACACATTTAACGAATTACTGTTCGACATTATAATGTTTAAAATATGAACATAATGTTACCATACAAATAAATGCATTTTTTCAAATTTATAATGATGGTTGTACAAGAAATATGGAATTGACTTGATTAATGTAATGTAAAGCTATAGCTCTGTAACATTTCCTCCATTTACAAATAAAAGGTTAAAATTATTGTATTTTATGATTTATGAGGTGATTGTTTTTGAACTACTTTTTATATCATGTTCATTTGAAAAAATAAAGGAAATTTCTAGTGATAATTTCAACTATACATACGTATAACAGCTTATAGATATGTGTGTATATATATTTCATATTTGAAAAATAATTACCAGGTATGTAAGATGTGATTGATTCGAGAATAAAAAGATATCGGCTAACTTAATGCATAAATACTTCGTATTTTATTTTAGCATATTTTCATCATCGTATTATATTTTATCATAATATTATATTTCATTTCATTGATAAGCTTTCTTAACAATATTAAAAAAATTGATAATATAGTGCACTATACCAAATATATTATTAATTTTTATACTAATTTTTTTGTGCAATAGGTACCTGACAAAAAATTATTATAAAAAATAATAATATATTTGGTATAATATATTATAATATCAATATAAGTACTAGCCAATGGCTGAGTGGTTAGTATTCCTGACTCCTGGGCTGTTGGTCCCTGGTTCGAATGCAGGTTTGGGCATGGACGTTTCCTTTCCTTTCTCTCTCTCTATGCATTTGTATCCTTTCTTCTTCTGAGAAGATGGATGAATGTGGCCCGCTTTATAAACGGTTTGTGGTGGCGTGACGTGGGCAATGCTACTCGTACTTCCTTGACTTGGTTCACAGATACCCACCGGGTAACGCTAAAATGAGTAGCATTTTTCGGCCTTGTTGTGGGCGATGGGTCTAGTCACCCAGTGTGTCCCACCATTATAATATATGTATATATATATATATATATATATATATATATATATATATATATATGGGACATATACTATACATTGTAGATATGATTAGGAGTACTTAACTTTCCTAAAAATGCTATACTATTTTCAATGACAAAAATTAAAATCATCATTTATGATGTACCTATTCTGATAAAAAATAATCAACTATATGTCAGGTTTCATTGATCTCAGCTACCTAAATAATCTTTTCATTTTTTATAATTGAAGATATAAGGTATAAAAAAAATTGTAAAGTGAAGTTAAAAATAACTGGAAATAAATATTATATAAGTACATATACGAAAATTAAAATTGCTATACCAAGGTGAAAAACTTCAAGAAAAAGGATATTTTCCTGTCATATATTTTAAAATAAAAATTGAGGAGTAGAAATTTTAAGAAATTAGAATTACATAGTGCGAAGATGACCAGCTACAGCTGCAACAATTCTTATATTCCTGGCTGTCGAATCAAAAAGAAACAAGATAGCATGTACGGACAACTTCTTGAGAACCATTGACCAGATATAATATTGTTTTCTGTAACAAGAAGAGTTATGCAAATAAAATGTTTATAGATACTGACACATACAATTGAACACAGCATACAATTGACACATACAATTGACACAACAGCAATTGAACATTTTCTTAAAAAGAAATATCCGGGAACATGGGATTTGGCATTATTCAGCTGAAACATGTAATACTTAGCAGGGCTTGAATGAACGATAAAATCAATTGCTTTAACACAACAGAAGTATAATTGCTATTTAAATCATGATGCAAAACATCAAATGTTATTTAGAAGTGCAACACCATTCGGCTTTCAAGTGTTGTCCATGCGAATTAAGGTATAACTGAGACATGCATACAATAGCGACCGATAGCATTACGGTAAGTGATGGAACAGTATGACAATGTCAAATACCAGAAGAAAACGTGCGTTTTTCCCATTACCACTAAACTTTATGTGACCATCATCATCCTGCAAGCAGAAACGAGATTCTTCTGAAAACGCAACAACCGTTCCCACTATCAGTTTTAAAGTTGATCATACTCTTATATCTGATGTAGCATCAATGGCAGCCAAATCCACTAACGACGACAGTCCATGCTGCTACTCATAATCGAACTGCAATTCTTGTTGAGAGACGGCGCTATTTCTTGATTCTAGACTCGTGACAACTTATATGAATCATTATGTCCATCTTATATGATTCATTATGGTGTAATATGCCTATCTAAGAAGCTGTAGTGGTCTGGCTGAGAAAAGCGTTGCTCTCATTATTGGAAGGAAGTGAGTTATACTTCTGACTTAACTGAAAACATTTCGCATTCCTTAAAGGTGATTGGGGCACGTTAAATAAGTCAAGATGGCAATGTCTTCCAAGTGAAATGATCCCTCTAGCCATGTTAGATTAAGTATTCCGGGGTCTTCTACTTTATCTTTGCTAAGAAACTACGAAAATTCCCACATTTCCTTTTTAATTTTCATTTAACTGGAACAACTTAAATCTGGGCTGGAAACAAAGAAATATACTTGTACTAACACATGTTTGTCTTTTTGGCAGTTATTGATAGAAGGCCTCTGAGATCCAGGTTGACATCTGTATGATCATCTTGAGTACATCGATTCTACATTTCTCAGAGATTCATGGGAAATCGATAGACGCGAACAGCAGTCCGGCAACATGATGAAACACAATTTTGATAGAGTGTAACTCGACCTCTGACTAATTCAGAAACGTGCTAGTAAGTATTTCGCCTTCTGATATTAGATATTACAACTTTATACCTGACAACAATATTTAAATTCAATTTGCGTATGAGAACTTACTGTAATTTTTTTTCATTTAAAATGTATATGTCACTACCACCGCATTTTTATAAGAATACATTGAAAAGCTGATCCTTTGAATAATACAGCATTTTTTCTCGTGTCCTATTAATTTCTTCTTTGTTTCTTGAGTGTGTGTTATAATGACTAGCAATGTAATCATTTTCTTTATTAATAAACTAATATCTTTATAATTAAATGAACATCTTCCACATACAGAAAATTACGATATTCTTTAGAATGTTCATACATAGTTGAAAGATAATTGAGAAAAATAAAATGTAGTAAGTTTTCCTAAACTTCATTATAAAAAAGGATAAAATCATGTAACTTTTTTAAAAAGTGCCTTTTTAATTAAAATTTTTTAATCAATATTTCACTATTTTCATTCAGTTGCTAAGCTTACTGAGTTCTAAAAGTTTTATTCTGCTTCGCCAGTCAAAAGCAATTTCTATGACTTCAATTTTTTTTTTATTTAAGCATGGCTACCATTAAAAAAAATTTATAAAGGCAAGAAATTTTTAAAGTCAAGAATTTATAAAGGTAGGAAATTAATAATGATAGGTATGTATAAAGATTGGAGAATTTTTAAAGAAAGGAAACATTAAGAATTCAAAGAGTGATATAGAGAAATAAAAAGAATTATTTTTCAAATAAAGAAAAA
>JAPDSC010134188.1:0-11939 GCA_026290005.1 Latrodectus geometricus
AAAAATAAACCTTTTACAGGCCACACTCAATAAGTCTTTTCTTAAATGCAGAACAAGAATTTACTACATAAAAGAAATATAAAAAAGTGCTAATAATAAAAACAATAGCGACTTTATCATACTGTTTGCAAAGACACTACGAGAAAATTTGATTCCATTTTTCATATCATCTACAAAGACAATTTTTAGTAGACACATTTTATCTAATTTGTTAAACATTTTACTAAAATATCTGAACTTGATGCTGTAACAATTATATAAAAAATTTATTACCTTGATATTTGGGATTAAAAAAAATAATAAATAAATAAATAAAGTATGCAAATAACAAAAAAATGAAGATTATCACAACCTCCTTTAACATACTTTGAAGACATTTCCTTCGGTAAAATTAAACTGAAATAATGAAATTACGAATTTTTTTAAAGATAAATTTCTTATTTATTATTCAGCTAATACATTAAAAACAGAAAAAGAAATTAAAAAGTTATAAATATGTAACTTGTATACTAATGCAAAAAATTTCCATGTACGACCTTAACAAATTTAAGACATGCTTATACTAATATTATCAACAATTACCTTTAAGAAATCTGATAAACGTTGGATTACTCGTAATCGTACTTCATCAACATCTTTTAAGAGATCAGTAAAAATGGGAATTAAATCAGTCATTATTATTTCTTTACCCAAAATACTTGCTAATTCCGGCAGTAAAGATGCCATAGTTCGTCGTATATTCCACTGAAATAATAAAATATTAAGCAAATTATATTTTTACTGCTTCATTATTTTAAAACATTATTAAGTATAATTATTATTTTCAAAAAAGAACTTTGACTAAACATAACACAGTTACAATTAGTAAGTGAGTGGAAATTCAATTAGACTTGGGGAAAGAAATATATATATATCTATCAAAACAGCATTGCCAAAATAAAATATAGAAATTAAAATGCTTTTAAAAATAACAAAATTCCAATGGACTATTAGGTTATTAAGGTAAACTTACTTTCATATTTAGAGCCAAGAACTCACAAGTTTCTTTAATGCAAGGCCAATATTTTGGTCCAAGGGTGACTGCAACTGCAGGGAAACTATAGGCAATGTAACCCATCACTTCATCATCATATTTTTTAACTACATCAGAAAACCGATAATTGTGAACAGGGGAAATAAATGCCAGTAGTAATGGTGGAGGTACAATATCCTAAAATTAAAATTTAAGATACAACTATTAGATGAATATTGAAAATATATTTATAGCTACAATACATATAAATATTAAAATAAACTGGGCCTTACTCGAAAAAACCCACCACTAATAAAAATATAGGTAATTCTCACAATCAAATATTTTAAAATATTCACACCTTTATCCAGTTTCCATTATTATAGTGATTGATTTTTTTTCTGGCTTTAAGTAAATTCTACTTCTACTACATCTGATTATAAATATAGAATTTGATAAATTTAAGTACTGCTTGAGAATGCTATAAAAGTTCAAAAGTTTTTGTTAGAAAACTGACATTTCAATAACGTGACACTTTGACCTTCTTAATATAAGTACACAATAAAACAAGAACCTACGATGAATAGAAAATCTTTGCTCATTCTGTTAAAAATGTATAAATTTGCAACTAAATTTGATAGAATATTATAATTGGGAATTAAACAAATATGATGCATACATTTTAATGTTTACATTACATAGGATGTTTTTAAAGTTAATTAGAAGTTTAAATCAGTTATAAGGTTGATATATTAATTACATGAAAGAACAATTACTTGTAAACAATTTTAATTTATGAGTATTCAATATGAAATTACAAACCTGATCAAAAGCAGATATCTTACACTCAATTTGTTTACTTTTTCTTGGTTCTATACAAAGTGATTTTAGAGAATCTAGAAGATAAAATATTATTCTGAAACACAAAATGAATCAACAAAACTACTTAAGCAGGTAACCATACAAATATATTTTGTATAAAATAAATGCATGCAAATAAGAAAGTAATACGGTAACACTAACTACCATTAAACAATTCAAAGAAAATATTAAACAAAAAATAATAAGTTATACTATAAAAAAGCGTTTTGAATACAATTTAACTTCATTTTTTAATGAATTTTTCGAAATATATATTTTTAGCAATAAATATAGTTCAATTTTTTAATAATTGAAAGAGTTACAAAAATTATCTTACTAACCAACAAATTTACCATAATCTAATTTATTGGTGTCATCCTCTGGCACTAAAAGAAGAAATGTTTTTTAAATATCTAAAATGCAATATCAGATTAAATGACATTCTTGAAAAAACAAAATATAAATGTTATACATACGACATGACTCTGAATCATCTTTAAAAGCTAAAATTGTTTCATTAAATGAAGACTGAATAATTTCAGAATCATCATCAAGTAAACTCTGCTCATCACGAGTGGTGAATTTATTTATACAGGCTGTCTGCACCAATATTTTCTTTGCAGAAGAAACACTTGAGAGACTGTAAGAATGAATTATATCAAACCTTACTCTTCTCTATTTTTTCATAAGCAAAAATAATATATATTGTTGTATTGAAAATAAAAATGGATTTTGTCTAAATTACACATATTTTACAAAATAAATCCAGTATCTGTTTGGTGACAAAGGCAAATAGGCTCATTATAAATAGTTGAGCTTTTACAAATACTTAATTCAGAAAAAAACTTGGATCAACATACTTAGAAATCACAAAATTGTTTATTATATAGTAAGCACAAACTAAAGTTTTTGAGCAAGCTAATGCCACAAAAGTCTAATAAGGAATATGAAATTTCAAAATATGGTAGTATTAAACCTAAAAATATTTGGTTCAACATGAAAAAATACATATTGCAATAGAAATGTCAGGGTTAAAAATTGTTTCAAAAATAAAATTAATTTAGAATTTTTACCTAATAATAAAATCCTTAGTTCAGAATATAGTAATTACAAATTCTCAATTTAAATCAGAAACATTCTTACTTAGAAGTTTTTAAACTCATTTCCAAATATTTGCATGTCGGGTGACAAAATATTATAGTAGATTTAGAAAATAACTAATTTTTTAAAAACAAATTTCAAAATTGTTACTTATAGCAAAAGTATTTTTAAAATTCATAAATTACATTTACTATCTTATTTCTAGAAAATGGATTTCAAAGGTTTTACCTTTACATGTGAAAATACACACAAATATATGGGTATGTGTATTTGAGAAAAATAACATTTTTTGTTCAGTAGCTTTTTGTATACACTGAACTCATACCAAATATTTAAGTTGTAATATTGAAATGCATGTTTCAAATTAAACCAAAGAATTAATATCAACAAATCAAATCCCCCTTTAAAACTTACAAAATCAAGAACTAATTTTTAACTCAAATGTTATTTAAGTTCATTATAATTTAAAACAATAAACATAACAAATAAGACAATTTTAATGCTATCCACTGGATTTAAGAATGTCAAGAATCTGTGAATATTAATGAATGTATTTTCTCTTGCACATAATCATAAAAGTATTTTGAGTAGAGGAAGGGATGGAAAAAAATTTTTGTAGTAGCTTTTTTTGTGTGGCAAATAATCTAAAATATATACTGGTGATAAAATGTGGTGGCACATAACTTAAAAAACACTGTATGATTAAAAAACATTAGTAAGTTGCACTGGAAATAAAAAAAAAAAACCCTCTGCTTGAAATCTATTTGGATCCATTTCATTGAAGGGAAAGATATAAATTGACCACCAAATTCAATAATTTGTATGTATGTGTATATGTATATATATATACATACATACATATATATACTAAGAGACATTTAATCGATAAAGATAAAACAAAGAAGAAAACTATACAGTTAAATATCAATAAGGCAAAACCTGGAAAAATTCAAGGAAAACAATATCATATAATTAAGAAAAGAGCATAGGGACCACAACTTCAACAGGAGGGAGATAGTCAGCTATGCAAAATAGACACCCTTTTCTGACAAACACGAAAGACAAAAGTCTAAAAATATACGTGTTATTCCCCCGAAGAGCGTCTCTATAAGAAGAAAATACTACTAATCAAAATTTGAAATAAATGGAAACAAAGTAATACATTGAAAAAAGAGCAATACAATGAGAAAAATATATCAAATACAGAAGAATAGGGTTGCCGAAATTAATAAGAAAAATTTCTTTACAAGTTAATTTAAGAAATTAAAGTATTTTAAAATGTTTAATGAAGACTAAATATTAAAGTATAGTTAAAGTGAAAGTAGGCGTTTTCAGGATTCTTATAAGAACTTCAATGCTTGGGTGGCCCTTCTGTAGTTATGAAAATTACAAATTTACTTCAGTCTTATAAGCAATTCCCTACTTCCTACATAACTTATAATAAAATTATTAGGAAAATCATTATTTATAAGTTGGTTAATTTGTTTTTTTGATAAATTTTATATTATTGCAAATAAGATATATGCGTTTTAATTCATTAAGTACAACATTTCTGTAAATTTTTAAAGAGATGTTTGATTACCAAAAAATTAGTTTAATAACTCTAAAGTTAAATTGATTAGTCTTATCGTAAATATCAATAAAGGTAGTTGAATTTTCAATGTTTATAAATAAATCTACGAATTCACATTTAAGATTTGAGGAAATAAATTAGCTGTAGATAATCTTTCTGGGGAAGTAAATTAGCTCTTGAATGAAATTGGGAAAAACTAGTGATGGCTGAAGTAAGAAGAGTCAAAAGTTTTTAATCACAGCTGTTATTTATTTTACAAAAACAAACAACATTTATTTCAGAATTTTATTTATGATGGAGAATACTTTTGTCAGGTTATCCACAGTGGCACATAAAACAAATAACAAGTCAAGGGGGGGGGGGGGAAGACAAAATCGGGATTACATACAATCAAAAATTTTTGGAAAGGATAAGGTAATTTTTAAAAGTATTTATTCAAATAAATTAAATTATAAATTCATTATAAAGAAAGAACTTTTAATAAAATGTAGATTGTAGTAGTAACAGAAATCATCAGAAAAAATGCAATTAATTTAAAAAATTAATGAAAAGGAATTTTTGATACCTTGAAGAATCAGTATTTGATTGTTCAGGGGAAATTCGAACTTTAATTTCAGAAGCAGGTTCTTCATCCATACCCTGAACTTTTGCTCGTATGTGAATATTGGTTGATTTGCCAGGTTCTATGTCCACATCCAATTCTACTTCAGGAAGTGGTATCCTCCAAAATTGGAAGTTATTAAACAAATTTTCATTATTAACATGTAAATAGACATGCCCATCTTTAGCTGCAACAGCAAGAGGGCTTTGCGTTGTCTTCCGCACTCTATGGCTATTTAGAGATGAAGGCTCACAGTTAGTTACAGATTCTGTGGAAAGAACCAACTCCTACAAAAAAAAAAAACATACTTTTATTTTGGAATATTAATATCTATGATAAAATATTAAAAAAAAATTACTAAATTAGAATAAAAACATATACAAAATTATTAAGTTGCATTATATGATATACCAATAATTCACCTTTTGTTGGGAATCATTTTGTGAGGAATTTAATTCATTTATTTTAAGCTCAGCAGTATTTTCAGGCTTTGAAGACTTGATATTCAAATTTTCATTGCTAGATTCCTGTACATTTAGATTTATAACATCAACTGGTTCAGGCTGACTACAAGGGACTGACATACAAGAGTGTGATATGGCAAAAGTATGAATATATCCTCCTATGTTTTGATAGGCTCCAAATCTAACCTAAAAATTCAAAAGCACATAATGATCAAGACAGGAAAAAATTTGAAGAGCACTAAGCATTGAAGCAACATGAAAATTAGTTCACTGATTAACAAGAATATATTACATTAATTGTAATACTTTTCAATAGAAGTTCCATATTCATTGCTATTTATACTGAATCATAATAGTGAGAAATTGTTCCGATGAGTAATTTCACTTTAAAAAAAAAAGAAAAAAAAAAGGTTAAAACTGCGAAATAAATGAATTATTCAAAATTCATGTTTAGAAGAAATAGCTTAACTTTTTCGCCATTTTTTTTTTTTTTTTTTGGCGCATGCAAAGACTAATTAGACTACAGCCTAAAATAGTTAAATATAGGATTCAAACCGTTGACTTGAAAACTTGAGTGATAAGTGCTCTGGCTGTCAGTTCTGAATGTAATATAATAAACTACAGATATAATTATTTAGATTTTTAATCAAATGAACATTTAATTCTTTAACTTACTTTCATTTTATTTTTGGTTATAGAAGAAAATTTAGATTTCCATAAACGTGTCTCAAAACATAATTTTTTAATTCAATTTTTCCTAGGAAAACAATTGTATAATGTTCAGCCTAAGGCGATTGTAAGACATACTCACCATGTAAATTACCTTCTGCGAAATCTAGGAAAATTCTCAGACACCCATTCTGACAGACTCAAATGTTAAGAGTTTTATACATTTTATACAATATATTAATTTTATTATACATTTATAAGTATAATAAAATTAAAATTTTTTAATATAAATTAATATGAACAGAGATTCAAAAGTTTTACATCATTATATGGCAGAAACCAAAAATTAGGGAAGCATTGAATTTCAACTATGAATAAATAATGCAATTAAGAATCTTGGAAAACCTATATATTAGATAGCAGATGTGAGTGAAAAATTAACTTTCAGAAGTTAAAAGAAAAAATTACTATAGCCATAAATAAAAAGTATTAATGTTAAAATTTTAGTGAATACCTTCAGTGGCTAGAAATAAGATTTAATCCTTTAATGTAACTGAGTCAAAATGCACATAACTTGGAAAGGGAAAATAAACACAAAAATCATTTCTTCTTTAATTAAATACTTTTAGAGTTGTTATTTTAAACTCTTAAAATTAAGACTTCCTTTGTAGTGAATTTGTATTTTACAAATAAATATGTAAGTAGTAATTTCATTAAAAAAGACACTACAAATTACACTTTAAAACTTACATAGGAGGAAACATCGCTAATAAAATGAAGAAAAGCTTCCAGCATTCTCTCTTTCCTTGCTTCAAGACTGACAGATTTGGCCACATCAACAAATACTTCTGTGCAAGCTTTTCTGACTTCCCAGATTTCATCATCACATAATTTGAGGAATACTGGAAGCTACAGAAGTAAAACAAATTAATAGTCAAAAAATAAATGAATCATTTACGAAGCATTTGTTAAGCAAATTATCTTATAACAAAAAATGGCAATCCAAAATTTACTTACATAAATATAAAGCAATTAAATTGTTTGTTCAGGATTAGAATTTTACTAAGATCCACATTACATACAATTCTTAAACACTTGAGCTGGAAAGACGTGCCTTGCACGTCGTAATGCTTTTGTTAAATAATCGCCAATGACGTGGTATGTAGATTGTCACTATTAACTTATATAATGATATTCTATATGACGATGAATTTATTTGCCAGCGCAAGTGGTTAAATGATATTCCATAATACATACATACTTTTACATCTTAATAATATTTTTTAAAATAAACTTTCATAAATAATGCATGCACACGAAGTTATTATCTAGGAATTTATTTAATAGAATATCAAACTTAAAAACTTCTTTAAGATAAAGATAAAATAAAAAAAAAAAAAAAAAACTAAACAAGTTTTAATAATGACTAAATAGTATTTTTTAAAGCAAATTTAATATGAAAAACTATTTAAAGTTCAATTGTAAAAATAAAGATAGTTTTTTTTTAGAATTTCTAATTCTATAGAAACTGACAGCAAAGCACTTCAAAATTACATTTTTTATTTCCTTGCTTTAATTTGAAAGTAGTATTTATGAGGTCTATTATGATGAATAATATTTTCAGTGATTGTTACATTTTTCACACAATTAATTTTAATAATAATCATTAAACACAAACATTGACACAACATAACCATATTTTACACACTAATGTAAAATATTTAAAATCAAAAATAAAACACTGGTTTAAAATAGTTTACATTAATTTGTACCCAGTTGTTCAAAAGAAACTTTTCCTTATAATTTCTATAGTCATATTGAATTAAATATATCTCATTAGAAAATATGTGCAACATAACAAAAAAAAATAATCATCAAAATAAAGTTTAAATATTATTATGAAGAAATGCAATGGGTTTTAGAAACTTAAATATATTGTTTCTCATGAATTTTTCAAGTAAAAAAATATATAATAAAATTAAAAATGAAGTTCGATATCTAAAAAAATTAATGGTTCTCCTTATCTTATCACAGATTTCAAATTAAAACCATAATCAAAACACAGTATAAATTTTTAAATCTATAATAAAACTTGTTATCTTACCAAAGATGATTCTGATATTTCTTCTCCAACAACACAACAAAGATTCCCAAATCCCAAGGCACATACCTGCAAAATAATTTAAAAAGTGCATAATTTTTTTATAAATAGAAAAATTATTGAACTGTTAGTATATCTATACATATAGTAGAGATGGGGAAAAGTACCTGCAATTAGTATTCCAATATAACAACATGTAATCATGTACTTCTTCCCCCATATAACCAAATCTTCTAGTAACAAAATAAACAGTGTAGGTACCCTGAAACAATGACAGGTACAATGCACTCATCTGAAAGTACCTGGTTCAAGTACAGAGTGAGTAGAAGTAGCCACCCCATTGGTATAGCGATTTGAATGGGTGAATTCGTAGTTTGAAGCATATAGGCCGAGTATGAAAAATATAGACAAATGATTTGGAAGATTGATTATTAGCCGATTTTTTAAAATCATAAGCAGTCAGAACTAAACCAAATTAAAAGTGGATAAAAAATAATTTTGAAATATAAGAAAGGAATTCTCCTTAATAAATGTATAGGTTTTATCCTTTTTCTTGAGGAATTTCATTTTTTTCTTTTCTTAAAGGAAAAAAAGTTACAAATATTGTCTTTTCAAGGTTCTTTATAAACGATACTTTGCATAGCTAACCAATCATGCTAAAAAACTGGAAGTTTTATACTTTCATATTAACATAACAATCCTATTTCAATTCTTGGCTAGAAGACCTCGAAATTCATCAAAAAACTATTTTGCAGCTATGTCAACTTTTATTACTCATAATAACTCAAACAAGAATTACTTCATTGCACAAAATATAAATACAATTAATAAAAATTTTTATCACCAGTTTCTCATTTTTTTAATAACACAACCAATATCTAATTGAAATACCCCTATCGTACATGCCAATCGCAATAAAATTAAATGAAGAAATAAACAATAAATAATGAAATTACTCTCCACCAGAAACAATTTGTAACTAACCTAAAATAAATCAAAATATTTACCTTAGTGACCAAAAAGGCTTACTTTACATATAAAATTGGTAAATATTTTTATATGCTTTTGTGAACAATATCAAAAATTCTGATAGATGTAACGAAATATTTTTAAAGGTATAATATTTCAAGCAATTTTAAAAATACTCATATTTCAATTTCTAATACTTACAATACTCATCCCTACTAGCTGCTAACACCGTAAACAACACTTAAATGCTTACAGCAGTTTGTACTGTGATTGAAACAATATTTTTTGGATATGTGATGAGTAAGTAATATGGTATTTACACAGTATCAACAATCCCAAAATCTGAGAAAGCAGATTATTAGGATCCACAAATAATCAATTTAATTCTAAAAAAATGATTTCTGTAATACAAATAAAAAATCTTTCTGTGCCAAATAACATTGTAAACACATCTTTTGCCAATACATCTGGATTTCTCTGCAATAAAAATACCAGGAAAAATAGCCTCAAAACGAAGCTTTAGTATACTCTGAACAAGAGACATGTTTATTCAAAACATCCTAAGTCAATCATTGTTGCTTTTTTAAAAACAAATTTTGCATTGTCAAACAAGTTAGTTCTTTCTGTTTTTATTTTATTTCATTGGAAATCAAAACCAGTTTAATTGAATCTTAATTAATTGGACACCAAAAATTAGTTTCCACCAGGCACAGGGGTATATTTTGATACAAGAAATAATTTTTTTAACTAATGTTTTGTTCTAAAATTATTGAACTCATGGGAAATTTTTTTTATGCAATTACTAAACTTCACTTCATATACTCATAGAGACGAATAGTTCATAGGCTTTCACTACCTAATTTTTGATTTCATATATTCTATCATGATTGAAATGTACTTCATGATTACTTTTGGTGGTGGCAGAGACAACAAAAACTAACAAATCTTTCCCAGTCTTTTTTATTGAAAATTTAAAAATGGATAGTATCTAAGATTAGTTCCATTTCTCAGAGCAACTGAAAATTTAAACGTTCTGAAGGACTGAACAGACACTGATTAAATCAAAATTTGCTTTGATCTCATTTTTTACACTACATATTTCAATTGGGACAGCTTAACAAATGAAAATGAACATCAACAGTATAAAAGCAATTAAAATATTGTAAATTCTGGAATTTCCCCCATGATATACAATAGCTATTTTATCTAAGCTGCAAGACATTATGATTGTTTAAAGATTAAAGTTTCTTATAATAATATAAGTTACACACACCAAGTCTGAACTAAAATCAGCATGTAAATATTGTAAATAAAGTTTTGGACATTGAAAATATTAGGATAATTATTGCATTTGGGTTTAAGGGAAGAGTTAGGAAGGAATATTTAACTAAAATTACTTACAAGACAAATCTAAATATTTTTCTCACAAATTTACGTAAGTCATAAATAAAGTCACCAGTGTGTTTATAGCAATAAAAGCACATTAATTATGAACAGGACACCTGTAGATAGACAGCTTTCCAATGTAGCAAAATACATTTAATAATTACCTTTCTAACTTCAGAAGCTTGACGAGTGGATAATGAAACGTATGGTTCCAAGAAAAACTTAAGTGTAATCTCTCTTCCAACAATAGGTATCATTTTAGTCATCAGCTAATAAAAATTTTCAATATAAATGATTATTCCTACATTTTTTAACATTCTTAAAAATTGTAATCAAATTTCATGAACAAAGTTTATAGAAAATGTTAATAAGGCAACAATAAGTTATACAAAATGTATATAAAAATTCAATTAATAAAGAACTCAATTAAATGCAGAAAACATACTAGTGAATAATATTTTGAACAAAATATATAAACTTTATTTCTGTTGAGAGAGTACAAGATTGTATAAGTTCAAATGTTTAAGATAAATTTCAAACAAAGTAAAAAATTAACATTGAGTTGCATACAACATAAAAACATGCTAATTTATTAAATGGCATATATCAATGGAATAGCCAGCTGTTTGATCAGGTTAACAGACATTATGATTATTCATTTAATAGGGCTTTTAAAATGCATATGCAATGAATTTGCTTACAATTGATTTATTATCTACTACACCACTAACTATGAGACAAGTAAATTAAATCAAATAAATGTAAATTAAATAAGAAAAAAGAAACTTTAATATATAATATGAATGAGAAATATATTTCCTTAAAAGTAAGTGTCAAATACAAAATTTTGCATATGAACAATTATTAAATACAGTGTATTTTTAATACATATGATAGTCTTTTTTATTGCTCCTTTAAGACACTCAATATTAACATGAATAATAATATATTAAAATTTTTAAAGACACATTTCATGATCAATTTATACAAATTTAATAGACATTAATAGTAATAAAATACTTTGTACATAAAAAAAAAACATTAGAAAATATTTTCATGAAATAAAAAATATTTCAAGAACTTTTATAAATTCAAACTTTTTCGCAGATTATGTTCAATTCATATGAAAATAAATAAACTATTCAATGTGAGTATACAAAAAAAAAAAAAAAAAAAAAAAAAAAAAAAAAAAAAAAAAAAAA